>RXIC02000137.1:0-143773 GCA_003952965.2 Morella rubra | reverse complement strand
CCATGATCTCTTGATTCAAGCGACAACTGAAATTTTATCAGTAGATCGCTTCACTAAACAAGAGGCATGGAAGGAGCTCCGATACCACATGAAAGAAATTAAATATGCACAGCGGAAATTTAGATCAACATACCTCCAGCCATAATTGTCAAGTGTTTGCCTTTGTACTGCAAAAGAAAAAACACGTGAGATGATAGGGTTGTTCTAGCCTATTCCTTAGCCGTATTGATGGAATACACATAATTTATTTTATAGGCTAGGCTAGGACCCCTGATCAGAATTCTACTGCAGTTATTCCTCCCATCAAGAAATAAGATTCTTAAAATTTAAATATTCAAAACTAGTAACTGATAGGAATAGAATTCAAAACACCCATGATTTAAATTTAAAACTTTATACGCTAGATATATGGACCACTTTAAGAAAAATATCCAAAATATTTTACAAAAGCTACTAGAGAACATAGAGGTATATATACCTCCACGAAATGCTAGAAGAAGAAGGAAGCGACGGCTTCAAACAAGCGTTTAACTTTTTAGCGCAAACATATCTTAGATTTCTCACAGATTGCTGATGTGGTAGAATCCTGACCTTTGGTTTGAAACCAACGGTCAATCTTGACCTTTCAAAGTTCGTTTTATGGGTAAAGGTAAGTGAATTCCGACAAAAAAAGAGGTCATACAAGAATGAGAACCTTTCAAAGTTCTATTCCGTGAAAAGTATATAAACGTAATAAAAAACACTGCCAGGTCTCATCAACCAAAATGTTGTAAACTAAAAACCAACCAAACATGTTATAACGTCAAAAAAGTTTGGGAATACTGTAAATCAAAATTTTGGGAATGTTATAAAAATTAATTTAAATTAGAGTTTTATTAAATTTTAAGAATAGTAAAAAAAAGAAAAATAGAATTTGAAAAGTGAAAAGATCCATAATTTTATAAAATCTTTTATGTTTATTATAATAGAAAGACACGTTACAAAACGCGAAGAAATCTTATTGCAGCTGATTGGCCGTTAGTTCAGCTGGAACCTACGTAGAAGAATTCAGACACAGTGTGGTCCAGGTTCATCTCCTATATATATCATCTCTCTCTCCTTCGTCTTTTTCCAGAGAGTAGACCAGGTTTCATTCATTTCTGTGGCGTCTGTCCATGACCAAAAACAGAGAAACAGAGAGAGAGACTATGGTAGGAAGTTATGAGAAGAGCTCAATGAGGAAGAAAGAGAGGGACCTGAATCATGTGATGCACAAAGTTCCTTGCGGTGATAGTCCTTATGTCAAAGCCAAACATGCTCAGGTGTGATTCCATAGGTCATTGTCTTTCATCAAAACTGTCTTACTGGATCGTGCATGTCTGTTTGATTTGTGTGTTTGCCTTACATTATGTTTTGCATGAATGTTCTAATTATATAATATATCTTAGATTACATGCTTTTTTCTCAAAGTTTGATGGCACATTTACTTGATTGCGTACATCGTCTCTCTTTCATGCATCATCGACGGAGCTTCTGCATATTGGTTTAGCTACAAACTTCAGGACCTGCTTCCTCTAGATAGGGTTTAGAAATGGTCAAACGTAACTAGCCCTTTACGCGCTCAGGGAAACAAAAGATCATGACTTGGCCTATTCGCTAATTACTTGCTTCATGATCAGTTGGTTCTTTTCACTGGTAATTACGGCTTTAGGCTGTGGCATGCACCACCACCGACTTCTACTAACTTCTCTTGTCCGTCGGTGCATCCAGGAAAGAATATTCTTTTCCCCATCTCCCTTCGCTAAAAAGTCTGATATGGGATCTGCACGTCCTTCACTCTGGGGATTAATAAATTACTCGTTTCCAAAAAGTATAAGAAAACGCCAGTTGTTAAACAGTCCCATAGCGGATCCTTCAAAAGTCTAATTGCGAGTCATTCGAACGTTGAATTTTTCATTTTCCTAAACAGAAAGTTGAAGGCTTAAGTAACAAACATATATAGGAAGAGAATATAGATTACGTTTATAAAGGACGAATTCTGTCGAGCGTAACAGCTCATGACTTCCCTGATATTCCTGAAGACCGATATATATAGAACCACCTCATGACTTTCTGATCAGTATGACCCCAGTGCATAAGGATTGAATTTGTAGTTTTGTTCCCTTTTCTCTTTTGGCTCTTGATCTCTTGTTAATTTGTCGACTGAGATTCAACACTTTTTTTCTAAGTTCGATCAGTAGTAATTCACACGGTTTTCAATTTTTGTCCCTGGTCAACACTTCAATCAGCGTCTAAAGCAAGGTGGGAGAATTTCTTTGGGTTATAAAGTTTTGTTTAGACGCTTCCCGTAGCGAAGCCGGTAATTGGATTTTTGAGAGGCCCCAGTACGGATTTCTAGCCTTTTGGCTTTGACCGAAAAGTGAACGAATTTTCTGATTTACTTCTTGCTCTAGTCTCCTTTTTGTGCATAAAAACAAATTAAGGAGAAGTGTAATTTCTGTTTATTAATGCCCTTTCTTTCAGTAGCTGGCCATAGGGTTTCTCCCATATATGCCTTGTTTTTTTAGGTTGTGTTCCTAACTTTCTGTTGGTGTTGGTTGAAAATTTCTCCACATCTGAATAAATTAGCATTTGCTCAGAGAAAAGAAAGGTTGAACTTGAGGAGGTTGTCACTACGGTAGTTTCTGAAACCATACTAATTAATAGAAGTCATAGGACTGTTGTAGGATCTAAGTTCACGATAAACAATCACCATAATTCAACATACCAGCTTTCACCATTCGTAGGGTGGATGAATGGTTTCAGAATGTCTTCCCTCTCCATTGACTATAAGAGACGCTTGAGTGATTAGTCTATAACCTTACCAGATTTCACAAAGAAAGATTGTAAACTCTATACCTGTACGTTCCTGGTGTTGATCAACTGATTGCAGATATATATGATCTCTAAATTAATTGTTTACTTAGTTTCTTCAATTTGGATGGCATTGCAGCTAATTGAAAAGGATCCAGAAACAGCCATAGTATTGTTTTGGAAGGCGATAAATGCAGGAGATAGAGTGGACAGTGCCCTGAAGGACATGGCAGTGGTGATGAAACAACTTGATAGAACTGAAGAAGCAATTGAAGCTATCAAGTCTTTCAGAGGTCTTTGCTCCATACAGGCCCAAGAATCGCTTGATAACGTTCTCATTGACCTCTACAGGGTATATTTTCTGATCCGAAGCATATAGTACCCACCATAAGGATATCAATAGACTGACCATCATGGTTTCCTACTTTCCCATAATGCAGAAATGCGGAAAAATAGAGGAGCAGATTGACCTGCTAAAGCGGAAGCTAAGATTGATCTACCAAGGAGAAGCCTTCAATGGAAGACCCACAAAGACTGCACGCTCTCATGGCAAGAAGTTCCAAGTTTCTGTCAAGCAAGAAACTTCAAGATTGTTGGTATGCACCTTATACACGACCCACTTCATCGATGACCGATTATTGACCTCGAACAAAAAGGGAAATACCACATTGGCGGCGCCATATTAGCGATCTGTTATGCTGCTAGTTGTTAAATCAGCTTGATGCTTAAAATTACGGGAAACAGAATTATAAAATGCCAAATGGAAAAAAAAAAGAGACAGAGACAGAGAGAGATAGGGAACATTTGCTGATGTTATGTTGTAAGCTTTGTCCAGTTTCGAGTAATGTACGTTAGGGAACAGAGATAAAGATAACCCGTGTTTCACTTTTCATTGACCGGTTCCAAATGATAATTTTGCACAGGGAAATTTGGGCTGGGCCTACATGCAGAAATCAAACTTTATGACGGCAGAGGTGGTGTACTGGAAAGCCCAGATGATCGATCCCGACGCCAACAAGGCTTGCAACCTGGCCCAGTGCCTGATCAAACAGGCCCGATATGATGAAGCATCCTCCGTCATTCAAGATGTAGTTCAAGGAAGACTTCCGGGTTCTGATGATAGCAAGATAAGGAACCGGGCCCAGGAAATTGTAGTGGAGCTAACATCCAAGCAGCCTTCACCGGAGTGGGCAGACCTAGTGGGCGTGCTGATGATTTTGTCAAGGGGCTGGAGCAGCTGATGAATGAAATAGGCCCGTTTAGATCAAAGAGACTACCCATCTTTGAAGAGATCTCTCCATTTAGAGATCAATTATCTTGTTAAAATATTTGTCACTTTTCGGGTTTTAGAGATTTTTTTTTTTTGCTTTTTGATTGGGGTTGTTTCAGATAGGGGTTGTGAGAAAAGAATAAGTCCCCTAAAAAAGAATAATGGGCCAGAAGAAGTGTTATTAGATAGTTAAAATATACTGTTAAGTTAGTTAAGTTAGTTCAGTTTCTGTTAGTCTTGTCACAATGTTCATAGCTCACTTGTGTCTATATATAGACTTAATTCATTATTGCAAAGATATAATACACAAAGATTCTTTTCATCAAATTTGATATGGTATCATAGCAAAGTTTGTAGTTTCCGCAAATCTCTACGAACTTTTTTTTTTTTTTTTCTATACTCTGTTTTCCTATATTCCAAATAGATCATGACAACATCTGTTTCAGAATCACCTTTGGATCAACCTCTTGTGAGGAATCAATCTCCTGTAGTTCCTCTTGTGAGTTCTAATTTGTTTCATACTCAATCTCCTTCTTTCTCTACCAATTCCATGGATGAAAATTCATCTAATCCTCTATTTCTTCATTATGCTGAAAATCCTGAAGCGATATTAGTTTCACTAGAATTACTCTACATGGAACAAGTCCATGATCATGGCTCTTACCATTAAAAATAAACTGGGGTTTATTGATGGTAGCATCACCAAGCCACCTCAAGACAGTTCTTCATTTTTTGCCAGGACATGGTGCAACATGATTGTCACCTTATGGCTGATCAATTCAATCTCAAAAGATATCACTGCTTCATTTATGTACATTGATTTAGCCAAACATGTATGGACTGATCTACGTGAGAGGTTTACACAATCTAATGGACCGCGTGTGTTCCATATCCAGAAGAACTTTGCCATGGATAACAACTTGGAAATAAATTTGTCTCTAAGACTGTTGCCATGGATCTAAAAGTTGATTCTAGAAAGGGCCGGCTATAAACCTACTAATAATCCGATTTGCACTCATTGTAGACACACCGTTGATAAGTGCTACCGTCTCCATAGATTTCCACCTGATTTCAAATTCACCAAAGGAAGAAATATCTCTACTCACAAGGTTAGTGTTGATCAAGAGAATACTTCTCTTCCCGGGTTATCTACACTTCAAAAGCAATGCCAAAGTTTGATTTCCTCTCTTTAAAATCAGACTTTCTTGTCCTCTCCTTTTGCCAGTCAGGTTTCCGCTAATCAACCTGTCAATTCTTCCCTTACTTCAAAATATTCAAGTAAGATCAGTTGTTTATCTGATCATTCTTCTTTCACATGTATTCCATATATTCAGAATGTATCCTATCACTCAGTCCCATGTCAATTTTCTTCCAATTCTTGGATTATTAACACTGGTGCTATAGATCATACGGTTAATTCCATTGATCTCTTCAGTTTCATCATTTCATCAGTTCACATCAAAATTACACTACCCAACGGTGAATGTTAGTATATGACACTATATCTTCCTGAATTAGAAAAATATTCTCAAATCAAGAAGATTGAGATTTGTGATCATATTTGTAATTAGTTGATTATGATTACCTTGTATAATTTATCCTCTTCTTCTATAAAAGGACGGTTCCTTATATAGTTTATACATATCTCAGAATATACGAAGTATTTTTCATTCTTTTTATCTTTTTTCTTATAAAAGGACTAGCACATTGACCACGGTTGAAGCAGAAGCTTCTCTTAAAGGAGCTCTCCCTCTTTGATGACACTTTCATTCATCTCTTCCTAAAATAGTGCATGGTTCCTCTATCAACAGAAAGAAAGATTCCTAAATCAAGACAATGAACATAACGAAATATTACATGAATGAAATTCATATAATGCATGATTTGTTCTACACCTCATCAAAACAACCACCCAAGGAAAGATTCCTATAATTGTAGATCAGTCTCATCTTCAATCACCAAAAGTCATGAAGCAAATCCCTCCTTAACTCGCGACTTAATTCATGAGCATATGTCTCTTTCAATCATGTTTAATTCATGGAATATGTTTCTCTTCTTGACACTCTCCTAATATGCCTTATTTGTGTTGCCCCTTAAAACTCCCTGTAGGTCTCCATCACCATCCAACCTCCCCATAAATTAAGAAAAAAAATTTAAATTTTGGCTTTATTATTATTATTATTATTATTACAATTGACTCTCACAAATTGCTATATTTCAATTTGGCCCTCTCAAAAATAAGATCACGACTTATTTAGTTGAGGGTAAACAAAATCCAAGCTGCATCACATCATTCTTCCTGAGAATTGTCCTGGCGCATAACCTGAGCAAACTATTTAACGTTCAGAAAATAGACTGGATCGAACATACCAGCCTGCTCCAATCATATTGTTCAATTACGTTTTTTGATTTATTGCATAACCACACATTGTCCGCGTTTTTTGACTATAAACCCAACAAACCCATATTCCACAGTGGACTTCAAATGGCCACTTATTATTGAAGAATGCTGTAAGAGCTCGGTTTTAAAAAAAATAATAATAATAATAATTATCTCTACAGTTACAAATTTGATTGTCTGTCCATTTTTATAAATATATAATCTTGTTCATCAGAAATTAACTAATTATTGAAAGATAGATACAACCTCGGAGTTGGCTAATATTAAAAGAATATTTTGTAATTATTGTATCAAGTTAAAATTTTAAGGTGTAAAAAAACACCTACACGTAACTAAATTAAAAAACACGAATAAAAGAATGTGCGGTCGGAAAATGACAAAATAGACGAAACTACCAAGGAAAAGAACAAAACTGATGAACAAGAGACGAGGCCTTTGGTCAGCTCAGGGATGCGACTTTAACCAACCCGCCACATAGAGTTCATCGTTCCTTTCTGCATAACAATCACCCACACCATTCCGTCAAGAGACCGAGCCTTTCGTTGTTCCGTGCAGAAGAATAAAGAGTGATTGCACCATCAATTTCCCGTCTCTATCACTGAATAATTTCACGGATTGCTCTAATCCAAAAGCCCAAAAAACCTACGCTTTCGAAAAGGAGCAAATAAACCCCAATCCTAGTTCCCAATGGCAGGTAAAGAGCCAGAGATAATAACAGACAAGAACCAGATGAGGAAATGGTCAAGGACCATGAGATCCAAAGGCAAGACCATAGGCTTGGTACCCACCATGGGTTACCTACATGAGGGCCACATATCACTCGTCAGAGAAGCCCACAATCACACGAACCTCATAGTGGTCTCAATCTATGTGAATCCAGGTCAGTTCTCTACCACCGAGGACCTTTCCACATACCCATCTGACTTTGACCGTGACATACAAAAGCTCATGGCAGTTCCTGGCGGTGTTGATGTTGTTTTCCATCCCTACAATCTATATGACTATGGACAAAGGAAGCCATCTGGCGCAAATAATTTCGGTAGTAGTAATGATAATTGTGAGAAGACCATCTGTGGTGATGGTGGTAAAGTAGAGAAAAAAGAGGTGGTTTCCTGTCTGGAGGAGAGCGGGTTGGGACATGAAACATGGGTGAGAGTTGAGAGGTTGGAAAAGTTACTGTGTGGGAAGAGTAGGCCTGTTTTCTTTAGAGGAGTTGCTACTGTGGTCACTAAGTTGTTTAATATAGTGGAGCCTGATGTAGCAGTGTTCGGGAAGAAGGATTATCAGCAGTGGCGCATTATTCAGCGGATGGTGAGTTTCCAAAGAATCCTCAAATTCTTGATTGAATGTTGGCAAGAATGAGAAAAAGAAGAAGAAAAAAAAAAAGATATTGTCATTGATCGAGAAGTAGAAGGCTTTTTAAAGCAATTTCCTTTCCTTTTCCTTCTTTCGTTGCAACAACTGAATGGGATGTTAAATGTCACGCTTAGGAATTTTTTTAGTTAGAAAGAAAGGCAAAATTATATATATTCTTGATCATTTCAACGCCCATCCGAATTCCTGTTTGCTCGCATATGCTATTATCTTTTGGGAGAATTTGGAATCTTGTTAGTTCAAGGCATATGTGCTTGTTATAGTTCTCTTTCTCGATCCTCTTTCTTTTTGCCAACTATGTTGAGAGTAATATTCTAGTACACGAACAGAAGTTTGTTGGCTTGTGGGGAAGGGGCGCAAATATGGAATTTTATCTTCAGTGTGACTTCGAATGGTTTTCTTAGAGGCCAGTCTTCCCCTTCTTGCCCCATACTTTTTGGAAACCGGGATGAGCATAGTTATCTTATGTTAGAATGATAGTTGCTACTCACCTTATTTTGTCCAAAAAGAATTCCTGGGTACCATATGCAAAAGAAGAAGGAAATGCTTTCTATATTTACCCTCTTTGATTGATGATAGCTAATAAAATAACTGGAGTTTTGATCACTAAGAAGAGTCATAGAAAGCAGTCATTTATTCACCAGCACTGCACGTGATGTTCAAGTGCTATCTAGTTCTTGTATTGTGAAGAGAAGTAGCCTGCCACTGTTTTGGTATCTCCGGGCTTGGCTACATGGCAATCGAGAAGTTAGTAAGAAAGTGAAAAAGGCAGGAAAGTTCAAAAGCTCCACAGTGATAAAACTTTATGAGATTTATCATCAAATTAATTTGTGTTATGCAAATGTATTGCATTTTTATCTTTAGGTTTTTCTTTTTTGCAAGACCTCGCTTGATTTGAACATATAAAATGTGCAATTGCTTCAGTGCTCCGGTTGGAGAAAATAGTATTGGTCCAGTTCTGAGTATAAAAAAATGAACTTTTGGGGGTTGTGTTTTATATGGATTCCAGACCCCCTTAATGTGTCCATTTTTCGTTCTTCTAAACTAGTTGCTCGACCAATGTGTTGCTTGATATTAAACCAATGTCACTATTCAGTGTAGTTTTGAAAGCGATGCTTTATTGTTCTATTGTCTTGTCTTACAGGTTCGAGATCTTGATTTTTCTGTAGAAGTGATTGGTTCTGATATAGTTCGTGATAATGATGGGCTTGCAATGAGTTCACGCAATGTGCATCTATCACCTGAAGAGAGGGAAAAGGTTTTCTCAATGCTGTTAGTCCTTTTATTTTTTAGATTCTCGTAAAGATTTACTTCTAGTTATGCATATAGATATTGGTCTCCTTCAAGAAAAAAAAAATAGTTTTAAAAGGTTACTTAGTTTCAGTTGTTCTTCAACAAAAAATGGGCGGCATAGGATACTTGAATCATGATTCGTTTGTGTTTTTTTCCCCTCTGCAGATTTTAACTTTCAATACGTGCATCTTATCGAAGTAGATCAATATTTTATTCACCATCATTGCACAACTTCTGTTTACTCTGCAGGCATTGTCTATAAACAAGTCGCTGTTAAGAGCTAAATCTGCTGCAGAAAAGGGTCAAGTAGATTGTAGAGAGTTAATAAACTTGGTCATCCAAGCAGTAGATAAAGCTGGTGGAAGAATTGATTATGCGGAGGTGAGGCATGAAAGATCTTATCTACTTACCTTAATCATTGTCTGTTGTGGACGAATTAAAAGTATAGATGTGATAAATAATGTAACTATTATATTTCTCCTTTCCAAAGCTTTTATTCTCTAAAATTCTGTGATTAGTTGAAGGGGTAAGGGCAGGGACGGAGCTAGGAATGTACTATTGGGAGAGGGGGGAGGGGTGTCAATTGCACAAAACCATATTTTGGGGAGCCAAAATGAAAAAAAAAATTGTCAAAAAAACCATTAAAAAAGCCTAAAAAATAGGATGGTTTTTGCATAGTGTTTTTTTTTTTTTTTGGGGGGGGGGGGGGGGGGGGGAGGGTTGTCATGGCCCCCCATTGGCTTCGTCTATGGGTAAGGGTCACATTCTTCCCCCTTTTCAAAATTTGATGGATCGAGTTATATCATGATTTTGGTTGTTGTAAAACTATTCTGATCATCAGTTGGCCATAATTGGTTCAAGCCTTAAGCATGTTTTGGGGATCTCATGAACCAAGTGACAGACGAGTACGTCATTTTACTTTCCTCTGGCTCCCATCCAGTGTAATTAATTGGTGTAATCCTTGAGTTCTCTGCTTCCATGTGGAGTTTTAGATGTAAGTCAATTAATTATATGTCAAAGATTTCAGTTTTTGACCTGGATGCAGAACCTTGAACTGCAAAATCAGGGGTTTTACGAGAGGATTTTGAGGAGGACTCAAACTGTCAGGGCTGTATCATACGTAGGATCAACCCACTTTAGTCTCCCTTGTTGTCATGTCTTCTCACTTTAGATTGTTGCTTCAATAGATTCTTGAATGTTGGGACCTGGCCATAGCCTTTATCGGAATACAAATTTAGGTAGGAACTACAAAAACGAATAAAGCAAATAAAGCAATCAAAGGCTTGTTTCTCTCTCCAAGTTTCCAACATTTGCTAAGGGAATATTGCTCTCTACACTTATGTGATTTTTATTATTTATTTTATCGGGGTTTTTTTCAGCCACCTGCTTATTGTGATTGTGTTCGCATTAGACATAACATATGGTTAATGCTGGCTCCACAAGCAACTGGCTAAACTTTTTTTTACTTAACAACTGAGCTTTTGCAATATTTGGAACCCACACTTAGTGTTGCCTAGCAGCATCATCAATAGAACACTGGCACTTAATCTTCAAAATTTTATAAAGTTTTAACTCCTGATGTGTATCAATCACATCTGCTTCGTGCTATCAGATTATAGACCAAGAGACTTTGGAGGCAGTGGAAGAGATCAGCAGCCCTGTTGTTTTCAGCATTGCTGCCTGGTTTGGGAGGGTCAGGCTGATAGACAACATGGAAATAAGCCTATGAAAGTAATTGGATTCAGACTCAGCATCGCTCATACCTTATGCAAACTGTCAAGGGTTTTTTTCATAATTTTTGACACTGTCAGTTTCATCTATCCTTTGGATGGATTAGTCTTACCCAAAGCTGTTTCCATAGTATTCTTTTTGGGGGCATTTGAAGATTGTTTCATGTTAGATGTCGCTGACTGTTACTTTACTTCAAGAAGAAGCCAATAAAGAGACACAATTACTATTTGAGATGGTAGATGGCGTTACCATTAGCCTCACTTCTTAATAATATTTCTTTCTAAATGGGGAGATTTGAGTCGCCATTTGCTTAAAAAAAGGAGATATGATATTCTTGCCGGCGTACTTGTGAGACCAATGAAGATTTGTGAATTAGGGGAACTGGAATGTATGGAGGAAAAACAGAAAAAGGAAAGAAAAGTGGACTAAAAGTTACATTAACTCCCCATCCATTATCTTGGATCCTTGTCAGTATCACCTTGCGTATAGTACAAAGGAGTAGAATGTATGCCCTCAATACGTGTGTATATCACAAATGCCTTCCAAGTTCCCCTAACATACCTTAATGAGAATATATGGTAGCAAGATATTGAATACAGATTTGTATCTTTTGTAACTTTCTATCCAAATTACATAGTGCAATTTAGAGAGACATAGATACAATATGTTGATTTTACACTATTTAATTTTGTCCATGTAAAGTTTTAAGTAGTATAGACCTTACAATTAGATTCGCTTGATGTTTATATTTCTCTCCAAATTGCATGGTCGGATAAAAAAATTGTGTAGAACCTTGATTGAACGGCCTTGCCAGAATCATGTTTCATGCTTCCTCAATAGACCTAAATTTGAGAGATGGGGCTCCCTACTGAACGAGGACACCAATAGCAGCTACTCATTGCTTGCCTCGGTTAGCAACATTATGTGACATGGTATCGACGCCTGTCCATGTCCATGAAACCCCTTCTCCTTATCACAACGGAATGGTCACGCCTATGTGAATCTCGTACAGGTTTCGCACTCAATTCCGTTCTCACCGGAGGAAGCCCAACACCCAGGCCAGTGGCTCCCCAAAAAGGTGTACTTTTACTTTTCTGCCAATTGTAAATTTAGGCTTGGTACAGTAGCGTCGGTTGCATATAAATTTGTGCAGAGCTTTTCGGTTCTTTCTCTACGGGCAGCGCCAGAGTTCATCTGTTTTTCAGTTCTTTTTTTTTCTTTTTTTCTTTTTTTTTTCCCAATCTATACCTTTCTGTAGGATTATTGTTCTAGTTTTTCCTGAAAGCGTCTTCTCCTTGGTTTATGCACAAATGATTGCAATTCTCTCCTTACAAATGAGCACTATGATGATTATAACGACCAGGGACTCAAGCCTTGGGGTAACAAGATAAAATGAAAAAGAAGGGGTGGTAATTCACTGCTATCACATGCACGTACAAGAAGATGGAAATTGGGTATAAATCTTTGACGCATTTATAATGCACAACAGTGTTGACCGAATCCCTCAACACTAAAATTGAACTTCTCAACCAGAACTGTCATTTAACATACAAGTGACAAGCTTTAACACACGCCATGGGGCAGACTGGTTCCAAAAAAAAGGAATACAAACTATACAAGCATTGTCATACAACATATAGAGGTGACCAAAAAGACTATATAGGTAAGCCAGCATTAGGGAAATGGTAAATCACCAATTCACTTACCGCAATTGAAACCTCCGCAGACGGATAGAATGATGATGAAAATCAAGGCAATCAGTATACCAAGAACTATCAGCTTTATCTTCATGTTCTGCAACCACATCTTTCTCCTCATCTTCGTTCCTTGCTGCCTAAAATCTTGTGCCTGGAACATCATACCAGTTGGACAATCATACACCACAAGTTACTTGGAAAAGTACAAGCAATTATAGGAACTAAGCGAAAAGAGATGGCGGTAAATACCAAGCCAATCCAATATACATGGCACACAAGGTTACAACTGTTGCTCAAGAGAAGAAAATCGGTTAGGCCACCCCTGAAGTTTACTATTTAGTGTTTGAATTCAGGCTTGATATATAGTAACTATCCAATTACAGGGATGATTCTTGTACTTAAAAGATCCAGTATGGCGTACAGATCAAAATTAGAAATAGAAAAGTGATCACCATATTTTCTTGGACATTCACAGTGATGTCGTGTACTGCCAAGACATTTTATCTGAGAGTGACTTCAATTAATTTATAGCAAGACCTTCCACCACTGAATCACACTAGACTTATATTAATTAACGACAAGACTTGTACCATTGAACCACACAAGCAAACTAGAAACCAAGCTCATTCTGTATGTCATTTCCCGTTTGTCTGTAGGATTTACGTTGTGATTTCAACCTAGCATCTGCAGTCTTAAAAAAATAAAGGGATAATTACAATTTGTATGCTCCAATTTTAGGGATATTGACAATTTGGTTCTACTATTTTTGTCCCATTATACCCATCAACTATTGCTTTCAGACATCTTGCACCCTTCATTAAAATTTTCCATTAATTTAGAGGAAAAATGATTTTTTGGAGCTTGAAATGATAATTTTGTCCCCATAATTTTTTTAGTAGTGACCATTTTATGAGCGTAAAATCATAATTTTAGAGGTAAAGAAATTAATGTCCATCAAAATTGAAGAAATTTTTTAACATGGGGTGCAAATTGTCTAAAATCAATAGCTGGGGGTGCAATATGTCAAGATAATAGATAGAGGTGTAAAGTGTCAAGAACCCCATTGTTGATGGGTGCAAAATTTATTTATCCCAAAAATAAATGTATAAGAGAAATGATACTCATTTTGCTGACCTGAGAACGAAGGTTTTCAGTTTTATCCACCAAAAGCTCAATCTTCTCTCCACGGTCAAGAACCTACACAAAAAACATGGTTAACAAATGACATGGCACCAAATCTCAATTTATTAGGTACTAATGATCCACAAACCATTTCAGCAAGCACTCCCTCCCAAAACAGAAAATTTCTAGTGTTTCACGAAAAAGAGCTTCAACTGAAATAGGAAAGAACCTTTTGCAAGTGGCACATAGAAGAGACAGCAATATCGCCTTACCTTCTCAATATTTTCCATCATAACTCCTTTGACTTCAGAAACCTGAGCTTTCACTTTAGAAAGCTTGCTGATCTCCTCTGGATGATCTACACAATACTGCATCTGCTCCTTCAATTGGACCTGTATCATCGAGACAAGTTTTGGCAGTAAAGTAATCTATCAAATACAAAATGAATGCATCATATGCTTCAAAAAAGAAGAAGAAAAAAAGCACTTAAAGAAGGAGAGAATACCCAAACTCCTTGTTCAGGCCACCAGCAGCTGCTGTTGCAGCTTTTCCTCCGCCATATCTCTGGGTAAAATCATCCTTGACTCGCTCGAGGAAGGCAATTGGAATCTGACGCCCAACAGACTCAACTGCAACCACACAGTAAGCTGCAATATCCAAAAGATGACGTTAACTACACTAACCAACAATTCAATAAACAAAATGCAGTATAGGTATCACGTAACATCCTAGGAAGTTAACTTTGGCTAATTACTGAATTTTTATTCATTTCCTCCGTCAGATGAGGTTAGAATGTACAAAGCACCGGCAGCTCCTATGGATAAGAAGCAAAAATAAATAAATTCAGTGTTGTAAAGTTCTTGTAGAGAGCCGGGGGCAGGGCCTGTCTTGACATGAATAGTTTTACTAACAGATGAAAGGTTCGCACTGAAGGCAAAAACAGGGTGGAGGGACTCTGGGTATTTAACTCCTTGGAAAAAAAAAAAAAAAAAAGGCTATTACAAGCGGACACAAAGATTCTGCAACCAAGCTCCTGCGCCAACACAGGAACAAACTCGTATGCACCGGCTTTACAGTAACATACTTTATAAGGGTTATTTTCGTAACCTCATGCCTGAAATAAAGGCCATAATCCAAAGGACTACTGAGATGGGCTACAACCAGCTATATTCTTACTCTCAAGTCATCCATTGACCCATAAAGTTGAATTGTGTACCTATACGCATACATCATATAAGTAGAAACCCTTTTCCCATTTTAGTCTCTGAAGTTAGTTTGCAAGATCAGGATCCTCTAGAAATTTTAGGATATTTCAACATGTATACTTCCTAGAATCCATTGTAATCAAATCAAATGGTTCGGATTCTGTCATTTAAATATTTAATACATCTACCATCTCAAAACTCACTACATTATAAAAGTGAAATAATAATGTGATAACATATCAACCATTTAGTTTAAAGATAATTGTTGAGTGATTGAGATTTTGAAAATTCTACTCCGCGTAACATTCTATAGATTTCTATCATGATCTTGACCCTGTTTATCACTATGAGTTTTTACATTCTGATACGACCATGGTAGGCTCAATAACTTCTAACACAAAGGAAAAGCAAGAGGAATGGCCCAATTTAACGAGCAGCCTTTAACAAAGTGAGATCACCACAGAAAGTTGTCATTTGAATTAGTACAATAGACTTAAATGCTCTTTCAAGTGAAAAGGGTCCAAGCAACAGGTTTGAATGCCCACTATCATTTGAACTCTTAATTTTCAGATTAGTAATGAAACAGCTCTAGGAGTTAGTGTTACATTTTCCTTTTCCCATTTCTGACAATTGCCCCTATTCTAAAGAAACAATAACATGTGGCGTCATTGTAGCTCAGATCATGACAAAGTTTAAACAGGGAATATAGGAACCTCAAAAACTTTTATGTTCTTTTTCAAATTTTCTTCTTCACCAAGCTGAGCCTCATGAAGAGTCCTAGAGTCGATTATTCAGTTAACATGGAAAAGGAAACCTATACAACAAACTCCACAATTTAATGAAAAGAGTTCCATCTCCTCTTTTCCTTTTTTGGCCGACAGTTTCTATCGGAACCAAACAGAAGCTAGAAGCAACAGAATCCGCGTCTGTTCCACAAATCAAACGTTGAGATCACAAAGAATCTAAATTAAAAAAATAAAAGAATTAAATTAGTCAACAATGTCTGCGCATCAAGTGAACCGCTAAGAAATGAAAGAACGAGGTCAAAGCGTAGTAGATCAGAGGAAATGGAATCGGAATGAGAGATCAGAGGGGAATTACTGAAGCCGCTGTCGACGAGGTAATTGAAGGTGTGGCCGTCGCAGTTGTAGGTGAACCTGTTGTTGGAGGCCGGGAGTTTCTGGAGGCACTGGGATGCTATGCTCGTGAAGTTGCCCGAGAATTCTGTGTACTCGGCGAGGACCACCGTCCCTCGCGCAACGAAGCTGTAGATCAGAGATTGCTGCCCCATCTAATCGATAAACTATCCTAACCCTAACGAGAAACAGAAACAGAGGGAGAAGGAGAGAGTTTCAGACAAAGGGAGAGAAAAAGAGATGAATTCGATGGATGGCTTTTATTGTAGATAGAGAGAGAGAGAGGTGGTGGTTCTCTTTTTTTGCTTAGAGGGGAAGGCAGAGGTAGCGTAGTTTTGTTACTTTTCAGTTTTGTTTAGCTAACCCTCTTCTTCCGGACGAAATAACTGAAGTGCCACGCAGTTCTGCAGTCTCAATTCTCATGCAGCAGTACTCTTGTGCTTGTCCGGGATTCGGCTTTTTCTTTTTCTTTTTTCTTTTTCTTTTTCTTTAGGATTTGAACGAACTCACGGAATGTGGGCCCATTGTCGAGAAGCACATATTTGTTCCGAACGTTATAAAAAAGGAGCAGAACTTCATGAACGCTAGAAAATTTTCTAGAAGGTATTTCAAACCAGGCAATTCAAAGGATGGAAAATGTTCTAGAAGGAAATTTGAGTCCTTTTTTTACTTTAAACTTTTCAAAACCACCCTTTTTTTTTTGGGACATTTCAAAACAGCTTCTTGTATTATCTAAATTTATCCAATTTATGAAAATGATTCTTTTTATTTTTTATCGCGTGAAAAATCTTTTTTTTTTAATAAAATTATGATTTTATTCTCATAAAATATATATTATCAAAAAAATTATAAGTGTTCGAATTTCTCTCGTTTTTAAAAAAAATATTTTTTTTAGTCTAAATTAGCCAAAACTTTTAAAGAAGAGTGCAAAGTGTCTGTTGATAGATAAAATAATATATTGAAGTATAAAATATCTTTACTCTAAAATTAGAGAGTACAAAATGTATTTAACTCAAAAATTAAAATCACATTAGTTAATTGTATATCTCTTTCAATTGATTATAAAATGTGAATATTTTGGATGCAGTAAGCAAATGAAGATCTATTATAAGGGATGGGTAAGATGAAATGGAAGTGAAATATGATCATCTAAATGCTAATAGGTTTTATTATATCTTTTATAATTTTTTTATTTAAATAATAGCGTAATTTAAAAATAAATAGATACAATAAATATCAAATGTACATTAAATAATATTGCAACTCTCAAACTGCCTCAGACTTCACAAGCTAGCCTAATACTATATATTATATTATAACTTGTAATTTAAATATTAAAAAAATAAAATTATAAAGGATGTTGATCCCTCGCATGTAAGGAATGGTTGGAACAACATGTGCTCAGCGAACTGGTGCCAGATTGGTCGTGAAAGAGGTCAAGATTTTGATGAACTTTGTCCCCCCGTTGCATTAATAAAAAAAATATTTTTTTTTAAAAAAATACAAATTTGATGTTATCAATAAAATAATCTAATGAGTCAGACATATTTAATCTTGCCCTCAAGACTCAACATGTCACAGAAAAAATAGGTTATAGTACTGTCTGTTGTTAAATAATTGACATCTTCGTACGTAGTATATTGTCTAATTTCACAATTTATGTGTTTGGGTAGACGTCAATGTTATTTGTTGGTTGCTTCGTTTTCATAATATGTACCCTGCATACATCACACGTTAGGTGAGATTAGGGGAGGGCTTATCTTTAAGCAGGTTTAAAATCAAGTGCCTTTGGCTCAACCTAAAATAAATAATAAAAAAAAAAACTAAATTACCAAGACGAACTTTCTAGCTACCTAGGATATTCATACATTATACAAACAACTTCTTCATATGAAATTAAACAATTAATCTTTTCAGCCATATGAAAAATTTGAATCCATAGATCCTCGTATTTGGTAAATGATCCTTGGTTTGGGCTTGATATTAGTTTTGACTGCTCTATGATAAATGTTCGTCGCGAACAATATCTTACAGTTTTTGATTATCTTTCTTTATCCTTATTTTAATAAGCAAAATCTGGTCAGGTGCATCACTGCATGGATGTATAGTACACCAGAAAGTTAAATTTAGCTTAAGAAGAAGAAAGTGGCTGTGTTTGTTTAAGTCTAAAGTTTTTTTTAAAAAAAAAAAAAAATAGAAATAATACACTTTGCATCCTTTACTTTATATAGATTTCTACAATTTTAAATTACTGTTTATGTCACGTTACACTCGAATTTCAAATATTTTATACCCTTTTTATTAAAAATTGCCTTCAATTTGAAGGAAAATTAAGTTTTTAACTTATATAATGACAATTCTAGCCATAAGTTAGAAACTACAAATTACCCTTCTCTTTCTCAAAAAAGAAAAGAAAAAGGAAGCAGAAAAGATTGTGGGTCACAGCGAAAACTTCAGGAGCGAAATCAATTCTCTTGGCTCTTTAGTCAACATCACCCGTTTGATGCAGGTGTGGTTTCCATGTAACTTCCGGGCATGGCTTCCTGGGGATCCACCCCTCCCAATCCAACATATTTAAAAAAAAAATAAAAAAATTTGAAAGATATCCTTGGCGCTGCAATGCTTGCGTATTCCATAGATATCTTCAAGTTTGCTAAAATAACTTAATGAATCTATAGAATACACCTTTGCACACACATCACGTTTCATGACTCCCCAACAGGTCCGAATTTTTATTTTTTTATTTTTTTGGGGGGGAATAATTGGAGTTTGCTTTTGTATTATTATTCTGTATGCAAAATTTTCAAGTACTACATATAGATTAAGCAGTACTCGATATTGGGCATGTCAGTCAAAATCAAAATTTTGGGTACCAATAGGCCACTCATTCCTGGCTCGGTTCGAAACACGATGTGGCGTGTTGAATGATGCTGCCCTTGAAATTCGTTCCCCGTTCTCTCAACGGGATGGGCCCCATTGCGAATCTTGTACTGCTTTCCCACACCCATCCTGTCTCGCCCAAAAAGGCGCAAAACCTGGAAGCCGACAGACCCCGTCGCATTCAAAATCGAGGACGTATCTACTAGTGCGATTCTGGTTTGTTTGGCAATTTTTTTTCTTTTTTGTAATTTTCTCAAAATCGAGGTAGATTAGATTTTTAATTGAATTTGAAAAAATAATGAAAAATAAAGTTTGTGAAGAAGTGAAATTTGAGTTAGATTAGTTTTTTATTAAAAATTTTTAAAAATTAATAAATAGTACAATTTTCCTAAGAATTAATGAAAAAAGTAAAAAATATGATTGATAGAAATATTAGATTTTTTTATTTCTTAACTAAAAAATTTGAGTTAGATATATTGGAAGATGGACAAAATTAAAATTTTGGTCTGGGATACATGATTTTGCAATTTAGAACTTGACCTATACATACCCATATTCATCTAGAATTGGGTCCCATGCATCATCCAAGGAAAAAGTTACCTAGTAAGACCTTAGAGTGTGCTGAGATATAAACTCTCAAGTTAGTGGCAAAAAGAATCAGAAATCTAAACGAAGGGCCAACTCTAAAAGATAAAAAAAAAAATTATAACAAAACACTTAAATACAAAAAAGTTGTTTAGAGTCTTAAAATATTGAAAATTAAGGATTAAAACTATAATATTGAAATACACGTACTGTACTATTTGCTGAGACATCTTGAATCAATCTAGCATGTTCCACATACATATCCCTTCACACAGTCCAAGAGACTAAATTAATCGGTATAAAAACTGCATAAAAAAAGAAATATCTCATGGTTCTAATAAGATCGGACTTCAACTGTAAAATTGTGGTAATTGTACCACCTACTTTTTTATTCTACGCTAACTGTAATTGTACCACCTATTTAAATGAGTTTTTAGATGAAAAAATCGCGAGGCACTTTGATGCATTTGAACATCTAATTCTCAAGAAGATCTTAGTTGTGCTTTAAAAAACGGCCAAGCCATAAGCCTAGTTAAAGGATAGATATTATTAAGAAAACAAAAAAAATTAAAACGTTTGTAGCGGTCCAAGCCTCTTCGGACCCCTACATCTGCCAATTGCACCCTAGATAGTTAATAGTTATGTCTTTCTTTAGAGATAGACCAGGATGTGTGGATGACATACTGATAAATTCTATTTTGAGTATAAAACTAATGAGTTAAATGAGAGTTTGGTTCAAAGCTATCAAATCTTTTCAAAATTTGTTAATGACTTAAAGACATCATAATACGTCCAAACTAATCAGTTTAGTTCGAGCCCGATGCATAAAAGAGTTAAAGAGATTTCTCTAATTAAAAACTTTATTAAAATAATTACGCTTTATCACCTTAATCTAACACTTCATTTGCAGTTTACCTCCAAACTACCACTATTGGCAATTGACCCTCTAAAATTTTGCCTTCTTTTACAATTTGTCCCGTAATTAAAGATTTAATTATCTAAATTGTCACAATTTGTCCCACGATTAAAGACTTAAATATTGAGATTGTGTCACGTGACAATGTTTAATTTATCTCACAATTAAAGACTTAACTATTGAAATTGTGTCACATGCCATTGTTTTTAGGATCTCCACTTGTGGTACAAATTGCGAAAAACGATAGTTTTAGAGGGTGCATGGCCAACCGCAGTAATTTGGGGGACAAATTACGAGCCGTAAAGTGTAAATTTTTCTCAGAAATATAAATCCAACTGAAAATTTATCCGCCTCTCGTGATGGCCATTTAAGTCCAGTGGTTTTCTGCTTACTGCAGCAACTTTGGTTGCAGAATTGCTTATAACACATAGACAAGCAGGCTTCAGAGATACATCCTTCCACTTCTGGATTAAAGATTTCCTATAAAATTAGATTGTCATGTCAGGCAACGCACCGAACTCCGGACTTCGGCACTTCCATTTTTTATTTTATTTCTTTTTGTCAATATTTACTAGGGTTTGGTATTATTAGTGTATCCCAGAAAGCATCTCCACCCCGGTTTATGCGACAAAGACTGCAATCCCCTCATCGCAAACGAGGAAAGTGGTGCATTTCTCACGACCCATGGGGGTAGGGTAACAATGGAAAATTGGGCATAAATCTGTGACATCAAACGACCCAACTTCCATTTACTCAAAATAGATGTAAAAATTGCAAGGAAGTGGTTGACCGTATGCCATTGCTTCAACCCCAACACTAAAAATGCTACTCAATCAGAACTGTCATTTAACATACCAATGACGAGCTTAACACAAGACATGCGGCCAACTAGTTCAGGGGAAAAAAAATCAGGAATACAAACTATACAAATAAGTTTCAAAAATGTCGGGGAACGGCCTGACCGTTAACAAAAAAAACTCAGGGTAAACCTGAATTAAATGCAATCCACCAATTCAATTTTGACCTGCACATTGAAAACCTTTGCAACACAAGATAAGACATAAGAATAGATAAGGCATACAGAAATACAATGAAACTAACAGCTTTATTCTTCAGTGCCCTTCTGAACAACCCACTCATTTACCCTCCTCATCTGTGTTCCTTAAGCTAAGTGCCTATAATCTGAGAGCCTCCGCAAACCACCACTTATGGCTTGGAACAACCACACCATCATAACCTCCAACAACAAATGACCGAAAAAAAGATTACACACCTAACTACAACATACAGAAACCTAATGTGAACGTGACGATCATGGTGGAAAAAATAGACCCGCAAAGTCAACTCCAATGCATCAAACAGCCAAGCTCTCACCGAGAACAAATAACCCAATTTGCCCCTACCCTAAAGTAAGGCGGCTACTCTTTTGAAACCGCAACACCGCCGTCTCCCCTCGAACAAAAAAACAGAAATTGCGTAACCGTAAGCCCCTCTCCGTCTAACTTTAATCACTCCTAACGCAACTCCAATCAGCACAAACCCGAACCTAAACAGCTAGCTGACCATCCAAAATATAAGGGCGTTATCTATCTAAAATACTACTAGAAGACTTCATCCAGATCATAAATATTAAACCATTCCATCAAATACCAATCTTGTTTGAAATATGACCCCAAACTTTTAGCTTCACTACCGAAACACTTCACCTCCCTATGTTCCTGTCAATAATTTAGCCAACTTCTAGTATTGACATCACCCAAGCCAAAACTTGAAAAACCCAACATCACAAGTCATTGCCATTATTCTTAGGTAGTTTCCATTGCACCATTCAATTTCCATAGGAGCTTTTAAAATTTAGGACAAACCAAAAAAAATCGAAGCAAAAAATCTCATATTGCTGACCTGAGACAACGAAGACTTCTCTGTTTCCTCCATCCACCACAAACCGCCTCAATACTTCTATCTCAACGCTCCAAAAACCACCTAACAACAAAACCAAAATGCTCAGGTCTTACACTAACCAAATCAATACACCAATCTCTCACTAACAATGTCCAAGTCCACACTTAAAATCCCAAACCATCTGGCAACCCCCCGCCCCCCCTTCCCCCCCCCCCCCCCCCCCCCCCCCCCCCCCCAACCCCCCCCCCCCCCCCCTCTCTCTCTCTATCTCTCTCACTCACAACAACCACACACAAAAAGGAAAAAAAAATTACAAATTCCGACGACACTTCACCCAAAAAAGAGTTCACACCACCCAAATATGAAAAAATCCTATCAAACTCGCACAATAGAAGCCCACAATTAATTGCCTCACCTTCTCATCATTCATACATGCCTTGACTTCGCAACTGCCACTTTCACTTTAGCCATCTTGCTGATCTCTTCTGGCAATGATCAACACAATACTGCATAATGTCCTCCAATTGGCATTCATACGCGAAATAAAATAAGAACAGAAAATACTCACTTCAAAAGACCAAAAAAATAAAAAATAAAGAAGAAGAGCTTACCCAAACTCCCTGTTGAGGCTGTTGGCAGCTGCTGTTGCAGCTTTTCCTCCTCCACATCTCTGTGTAAAATCATCCTTGATTCGCTCAAGGAAGGCAATTGGAACCTGACGCCCGACAGACTCCACTGCAACCACACAGTAAGCTGCACTATCCAAGAGACAAGTTTAGCTCCACCAAAAATAAGGGGACGTGATGCGCAAAGCATACTGACGAGTGACAAATCCCACAAACTGGGGATATCTACAAAGAATTTATTTTCTTTTTCCTTCACCAGTTTGGTGGTCAAGGGTAAATGATTTTCCAGATATTCTGGCCTAAAGGTTACGGAAGTAAGAACTAACCAACCATTCATTAAACCAACATAAGCATTAGAACTCATACATGGGAGATGTCTTCAATACATTCTAGCAAGTTTACCATCGCTAATTATTCTGTTTAGGGCACTGGATATTTAAATCCTTAGAAGGTACAATCACTGAAAGGTATTACAAGCACAAACAACTATACTGCAACCACGTTCATGCGCAACCACAGGAACAAAGTCATATGCACCGAATTTACAGAAACATACTGATTTATATGGTTTTAATAAAATCATAATCCAACTGATTCCTGAGTTTGACTCCAACACTCTATATCCCCACTCTGAAGTAGTCCGTTGACAGCTAAAAGCATCATGACACCACGTGAATTTATTAAATATGTCTGTGCATCCCATAAGTAGAAACCCTTTCCTTGTTTTAGTCTCTAAAGCTGTTACCCCATATCCATATCTATCAGTTCTACTGATTCAACATTTCTCATTTCACCGTTTTCTACATTTGGAAGGGATCAACTCAAAGGTGACAACAGCTCAACCATTCAGTTTAAAAATAATGGTTGTGCAGTTGGAATTTAAGAAATTGTACTCAGTGTAATAATCTATATTGGTATTCTATTTATTAATGAGCTCTTGCATTTTGACAGGACCACGGTAGGCTCAATAACTTCTAATATGATTGGAAATTTTAAGAAGGTTGTCTGCCTATACATAAAGAAGAGTCTTCAACGAATTGCATCACCAGGGACAGTTGGCATCTGAACTGCTTTGATAGACTTAATACACTGTCGAGTGAAAAAGGGTCCAATTAACAGCTTCGAATGCACCGTTTCATTATTGTAAGCTCTGGATGGCCAGATTTATTGTTAAGCTCTACATGACATCCGCAGCAATGAACAGCTCCGGTGGTAAGTGTTCTATTTCCCATTTTCCGATCACGAAAACTGCACGTTTTCTTGAGCACTACAGTAAAATATGGCATCGACTGTAGCTCAGATAATGACACAGCTAAAACAGGTATTCCAGGAACTTTAATACCTCTATGTTCTTTCTTCAAATCTTTTTCTCCACCAAGCTATGACCCTCACAAAAAGTTTTGAAGTTGATCATTGAATTAAGATGTAAAAGGAAAACACACCAACAAACTACACAATTTACTAAATATCGAACCAATGATCGAGCATCAAGCGAACCGCGGAGAAACGAAAGAACGAGATCAAGGCGTGGTAGATCAAAGGAAAAATGAACCGTAATGAGAGATCAGAGGGACTCACTGAAGCCGTTGTCAACGAGGTAATTAAAGGTGTGGCCGTCGCAGTTGTAGGTGAACCTGTTGTTGGAGGCCGGGAGTTTTGGAGGCACTGGGAGGCTATGCTGGTAAAGTTGCCGGAAAATTCGGTGTACTCGGCGAGGATCACCGTCCCTCGCGCCACGAAGCTGTAGATCAACGATTGCTGACCCATCGATCGACGATCTTAACAATACTAACCCTAGGAAAGAGAGAGAGAGAAGGAGAAGGTTTCAGATAGAGAGAGAGAGACAGAGAGATGGATCTGACGAAAGCTCAGCCTCTTTTGGCGTGTTTTCAAATCAGCTTGTATATAATCAGCAAAAAAAAAACAAACAAACAAAAAACAAATCAGCTTGTACATGAATACGAATTTATCCAAAATTTTGATAACGATTTTTTAATAAGAGAAATGTAAGTGAGAAAAAAAAAACAAGAGAAATGTATTTTGTATTAGTCTATTGAAACGTCGTCACACATGAGAGGGAAGTAGGAAAAAGATTAAGTCCTCAAAAGTTAAAATATATATTTCTTTCAATCGATTAAAAAATTGTGAATATGTAGAATTGGTTCGGAATAACAAAATCTTTCTTAAGATGCTTAGTTACACACAACACGTCATTGATGCTGTTTGTTTGGTTTTGTTCAACGATCAACACCTAAATAAAAGAAATTAAGAATAAAGATATCTAAAAAGAGTGAGGTTTTATGGAAATTCAAATTCTGACTTATAACAATATAAATGTGCTAAGCCATTGGAGTTATTTATTTATTGATTTTCCAGTTTTACAGGCGACAATGACCAATCTACCCCTCAACCATCCCATGAATTATGAAAAAGACTTTATATTATATTGCCGTGGTTCATTAATTAACTTGCATGCGTAATATGTGAGATTGGACAGACATGGTAATTTAACTGATATGATTGTAGCTCAGTTCCCCACCTAAATACTATATTATATACTCTCATTCAGAAATTACGTAATAAGTTGAAAGTGCTTGTGAAAGTTTAAAACTTGATGTTTGACTTCATGACCCGATGAACAGGAAACTTTTCAATACTGTCAAGCCCCTGAGATACATAAATATTTACCAGCTCGTTCCAGGAATTCTTTTTTATATACATGTGACCCAATAGTACCTATTATTCAAACAACAAATATAAATATGCTAGCAAGAGATAATTATAGATCACGACCAAAAAGGCTTAACTAAGCTTATTGCTTCCCCATTTCCCCCAGAAAAAAAGAAAGATAAAAAAACCCAATTAATAGACATAAGTCACCACATGCGTTATTTCTATGATCTTATTTTATCTTCTGGGGGGGGGGAAGTGCGGGCAATGACCCACCGCAGGAGGGGGAACCCCCCCCGTTTAATTTCTTTTTCCCCTTCCCCCACAAGAAGCAGTGCCATACCACAAGGAATGTAGATTTTAAGGGCACCCCACGGACTTCCAATACTTAAGCACGCTTTGAAATTAACTCTAAAAAAAAAACAAAATAATGAAAATGAAATAACTTAAACAACACAAACTTACGCCACGAGCGCACCAAATCACTTGCTATCCATACGAGACCACCAAAGACCTTCAATTTACAAAAGAATCAAATACAATATTCTTAAAATCTAGCCGAGGACATATGATCCCAACTTTCGATGCATTAATTACTCGTATTTGGTAAGTCCTAGGTTTTAGCCTGACCTCTAGTTACTGGACCTTAAGACAACCACCTAATAAATTTCTACAAACAACATAATTTATCATTTGCTTAAATAGTCCTTTTCTATTTTTCAAAATACTATTTTGAAAGCAACATATCTATCTTATATATGCCATTAAGAACAAACGTCCAGATCACCCAGAATTTAAATCCAAACTAATTACAATTAGCACACTAGAGGAGAAAATAAACAACCGATTGGGAACTTCTCAACTCAAGAATAACAATTACAAAAAGAATCCGCATGCAGTCATTACAGACCTAATATACTACCTTCTCACTAATAATTCCAATTATTCATCATGCCCACCACAAATCTATTAAACCTCTTAAAGATTTAATTTTTTTTCATTACCACTCTCAATTCTCATTCTAGTAAAAATACTACGGTTGAATGTAATAACTAGCACAAATACCCGCCGCCCTCAAATGACTGACACAATATTGACTGTTTGAATTCAACCCTCAATAACAAGACTCACAAAAAAATATAATGTACGTACTCGCGCTAATTCTTGAACGCAGCTTAACTCTGAAAGGAACCAAACTAACAATTTTTTGAGAGTCAAAATAACCATCTTTGTACCCTATCTAATTAAAGAACACAAACACAAATAACGACCAGAATATTTAATTTTCCAACGTTATGCCAGCAAACCTAACCCACTCCACGCCCCACCCCCACCCACGTCCCAGTACAAAAATAAATCAGATATATTTACATTATATTTCGAAAAATATATACAAACCTTCCTATTGAATAAAATTGACCCAGTACAATTGAAGCGTGCACCTCATACTCGGCTCAATGATGGAAAATTATAGAAGGAAAAAACAAAAAAACCTACTACCTTAGCATTTATCCAATACACACAAAGTGACTACATGCCCCATCCTTCAAATAGCACACGGCAAGCAATAATATGTCACCCAAAACGGAAACAGCCGCTTACTAAACAAAACATCGAGAAACAATACACTTTTCACCCACAAACTACCGACACCCAACCAAAAAGTAAGTAACCCAAACTTGCAACACCCAAAAACATACATCTTTAAGACATAAAAATGCACCCAACCCTAATATAACAAACTTACAATGCCTCTCCTATCAATTCTTGCACCCTATACTAACCACTCTATGACAACTCTTACACCCCCTCCAACTAACTCAATAATTTAAACACCGATCTGCAACCACTCTAGTTTTGAACACTAAATCCCTTGCAGAACAATTAAAATGAACATACCAGAAATGATCTAGGAGCCACTATTTATACTACTGTTATATTAATGAAAATTTGAATAAAGGGTGCAAAGTAGTTCCCATCAAAACAATTCCCAGCTCCGCTGACGCAAAGGGACCAAATGCAAAATAGACACACCCCTAGTCAAAATATGGTACGCCTTTAGGTGCAAAGTGTTAAACATAATCATGGTAAGTTCGAAATGAGTGACAAAATGTTTTTCCCCAACCAAAAAAAAATCTTATTTTTATCTAAATCAACGCCGGCCCAAAAGACTAATAAATTTTATCAATACTTTTGTTATTATGTCTCCTTAATAATATTAACCATATCCATCATCTCTCAAGAAAGCTACGATCGAAACTTTTCAAACCAAAAACTCCCCAATCGTCATAAGTCAACAAACGCTAACTATATAGCCCAAGCAAAAATACAACTCAGGCCCCTCAAACCATCAACCCAAGTACAAATGATAATCACGTTCTTATTATAAAACTTTTTAACAATCATAATCATAACAAACACACTCTCTTGTCACACAAATGCACACACTCTAAGGACAAATTATTAAAATATTTAACAAAACTTTCACATAAAAACATATATAAAAAAAAAAATATATTTATTAATAAAACATTAAATTATATCTCATAACATTACTCTTACTCTTTAATAATTATTTCTTAATAACCTTTTCTTCTCTAATATACATTTATTCTTTTAAAATTTTGTCTTGACATGACATTTCAATCACTTTTCCTTAAATACCTTTTCCTCCTACTTTAACACCATGCCTCATTGGACAGACATGACACGCCTACAATATGATGATTATTTAAAAGATAAATGACCAGTACAAAAATACGACGCATTTAATACCATGAATGTCTGAAGTTTAATTCCGATATCTTATAATTATCATTAAGAGTTATTTGCCACCTGATAGACTATATCTTTTCTCCAAACTCCCCCTACCAACCTAATCTCACTACAAATTAGCATCGCCTTCATGCAATATCATAGATATCATCTGCAACTTAATATTCCCCCTTAACATGAAAGGAGAATTAAACCAACATGTTCTATACATTATCACGAAATAGCTAATGGAATTCAGACCTAAGATATTTAAGAACAAATGCAGGAGACACCAAGGCCAAGAGGCATGAGAGGAAGCCATTCTGACACAATATAATAACCAATTCATCATCGCATAAAATCATTATATCACAAGAAATAAAAGCACCACCAACTAGTTTTTTATTTCCTATATTAATCATGATACACTACACGAAACCCAACACTTCGTAAAAAAAAAACATATATTGCCAGAAATCCACGTATTAACGATAAAAGCAGCATTTCTCAAAAAAAATATAAATAAATAAAATATTTTCACTATTAATTTAATTATATTTATTTATTATACTTCCTCAATATCTTTTACATAAAAGATATATTAAACACCAACATATTCTCAAAAACCGCCCAACCCCAAAAAAATACATCCTACGCCATACCTATACAAAACACCTACTTCATCAATGACCAGCTCCATCACCAACACAGTCTTTTTATCTAACTCGAAGTAAGTTTAACAATGTAATTTCGAAAACAGACAGAAACAGCTTCGGCCTATCCCCAATAACGCAAACATGATTTCTAACTCATTAGAATTCAAGTCCAATTCAATAATTGAAACCGAATCATTCCTACTGATCCCGAAACACCGACAGTATCCCGGTTTATCTGAAATCCTGTTGACAATCGAACTTCATAACTGACTCCAGCAAATAACGGAATAATTGGAATTATTATATCGACTACCAAAAGAACGACCTGAATATCAAGTCAATTTAGAATTGAGACCCCCATCCACCACTAACTCCCTATAGCTATTGGACCAAGCTGCAAATTCATGACACAACATTTTGCCTATTACGAAACATGATCCCTTGTGTCCTAAGCGACTCAGATAATAGACATCTCGAAATCGCTAAATCGAGATGAAGACAAGAACTAAGATCCATCAAACTACATATCCCTTTCGCCCATAGAACATATAATCAATATCTTTCGCTCTAGCATATTTGTGATAGCTTCCAACCGAACCGCTAAACAGATGGATTCCTCTGCTGGTCGTTTAAAAAGTTGAGTAAAGTAAAATATTCTGTTTATACTTAAACATAGCCCTACGCGACTGTCTTCTCACAACACTCGAATCTCGTTATTTCCTAATGCGCAACGCCTTAACCCTCTCCACTCGTGACCTAAAACTAGAGCTCCTCCTCGGAACTAGGCGGATGTAAAGATACCCACTGTCGCCCCTAATGGCTGAACTCCCAGATCATACAAAACAAAAACGCGATATCAGTAATCCCCCTACATCAGTTCTTCAAAAACTGCAAGTTGTTCTAATTCCAGGACCCGGAAGCATAGACGCTTTCATTTACGAAACCTTCCTCGGCAACGACAAACCGGATGTTTCTATCGGTTTAGTGGAAAATCGAGTTCTGTTTTTTTTTTACTAAATATTAAAAAGGCATCACTCTATTTTAAATAGAACGACGTCGTTTAATTGGTTATATATATATTATACCGGGGATCCGTTTTGATCCATGGCGAAAACAACCCTAATTCCCTTCCCCCCCTCTCCTGCGCTAGTCCCCTCCTCACTTCTCACTCCTCAGTCCTCACTCCCTCAGCTCTCCCTCTTTGTTCGTCGAGTTTGCCATTACTCTCTCTCCCTCTCTTCTTTCTCTTACAATATCTCTCTCTCTCTAATGACTGTGAGTGCTGAGCTCTGTCTTCTCCAGCGAGTGCAACGAACAGTCAACGACCCCTCCTCTACCTGACGTAATGCAACTAGTTCTGCATCCTCTCACCCTATTCTCCACCTCTACTAGAATCTCATTCTCTCTCTCAAATGTCTCTTTCTCTCTCTCTAATGCTTACTCCATTCCGAATTCTCTCTATACTCCATCTCTCTAACTCTTGCGTTCTTTCTATTTTTATTTCCTCTACTTTTTCCTTATTGCTTCAAAGCAAACACCCCCAACTTTCTCTTAACAAAGATGCCCCTAATTACAACTCCACAGGTGACCATAACTGTGAAACATGTTAAAATATAAATCAATACAGATTGCATAAAGTTAATATCAGTTATCAAACCTTCAACATATGTCTACAATAAATAGTATCACCCCCGACAAACCATATTACACACTCATTAGAATTTTCAACAATCACGTCCATTCACTCACTACATACCCACCCAATATTAATTCGTAATAAAATTTGTCAGCTACACATATCATTGCCTGAACTCTACTTATGCCATCCAACCATTACCCTCCAATCATGTTACCTCATACGCCCGCAACGAAATCCCATAAAAAATATTGCACTAACAAATTGAAACAACGATAAGGATATTCATTAAAATATGTCTAACTAAACATCTTGTTTAATTAATCTCTACGATTGTAATATTGTACCCCTAACGTTTCCCAATTACCATCTTTTTTGAATATGTTAGATTGTTTGAAGATGTTAGATTGTTCGGCTAAGTGCATTCATTTGAATATGTTAGATTGTTTTTAAAATTGCATCTTATTCATTTTTTGTTGTCCTTAATTTGGGTTTTATTGGTATAATGAGTTGTCTTAGGTTTTGGATTATGTCTTTCTTTCAGATGGTTTTACTGATTGTTTTTTTATCGTATCTGAAGAGTATTAGCCTGATGTGGTTATTTATAGTACTCTTATGAAGGCATATATTACAGCAAAGAAATTTGATGAGGTAAGTGCTCTATAATCCAGCGAGCTGCAGTTAACTTTCTCAGCCATGCAAGGTGTAAATGTTAGCTGCGCACCTATCAATCTCTCCAATTTTGTGGGATATCCCTTATCCCAACGTCATAATCTAGATGCATGTTTCTCCATGCTAAATTATGAAACTATTTGTTCCAGGTTCCTGCAATATACAAGGAAATGGAATATGTTGGGTGTACCCCAGATAGGAAAGCCAGAATTATGTTAGGAGTTGCATCAATGGTTCTTGACAGAGACCCTATAATACTAGATCAGTCTGAGTCTGTGTTAATGTAAGATGTGGATAAACATGATTTTTTGTAATCACTTGGTGTCTTGGTGAGTGATGTAGTGCAAGTGTAATGTAAATTCTTAATTTTCATTATTAATACATGTGTGTCATTTATATAATTGTGAGCTATTCATAATGAATTGAGAAATGTTCCTATGAAGTTTGGGTTATATTTTAATTTTCTGATATATCAGATATATTTGTATTTGAATTTAATAATGATGAATGAAAATACATCTTTATTTTTTTTGTAAAAAATGCTTAAATGGCCATATTATCGGATATTTTATATTCGCTTCCACTTCTGTTAAAGTCCGCTAAGTGTCGGAAGCGGAAGCAAGCAAAATCCATCTTTGTCATCCGTTAATTAGCGAATCGAATGTTGGAATTGTTAAATTCCGCTTCCGACTATCTACTATTACCCCTACCTTCAACTACAACATCCCGTTAATTATCAAATTATGATGTGTTTTTATTGAATAACAGATGGAAACTATGAGAGAAAGATAAGTCCCAATTTTTGAAATTTTTTTCAAACAATCTATGGTGATTTTTTTTTTTTTGAAATACTTATGGATCTCTCCAAACCAATTCTTTGAAAATTTTTCAAACATGTTTCTTCATTCAATTTTTTATTTTTCACACACTTCATACTATCTTCAAACTGAGTTATGACAACTTGGAGTTATGCACGTATTTTGAACTATCGATTTCAGTATATTTTGTCATTCGACTAATAACTGTGAACATTTTGCACTCTTCATTTTAATTTGGAAGAAAATTGATATTTTGTTTCTAAAATGATGTCTTTATCCCTACACAAAATATAATGACCCTAAAATTTGAGAATAACACGATCATCTCATTGAACAAAAATATCAATTTATTTTCAAATTAATAACAGAAGGTGTAAGGTGATATACAATTAATTGTTGATGTGATGAATAGTAATAAAACGTAGTTTGAGGTATAAAGGTCAGAATCCCAATAATTGATAGGCAAAAAATATTTAACTTTTTTTTTTCCTTTTCTGTTTTGTGTGAATAGTTGTCCGCTTATATATCAATGCTGGTGTTGATTTTGTGAAGCCCAATCTGGAATTACATATTGGTGCACGGCAAGTTCAAACTCAAAGTCTTTGCTGAAATAAGTTAATAAGGGTGATCATGCTTTTGAGCATATGACAGGAAAGTTAATGGAATAAATGCTTTTAGCATTTCGCAGAACGGTAGCGATCATGCTTTTCTATTACACGCATGGTCATGTCACCGTAATGAAGTTTATCAACAAAAAAAAACTCGGTTTTTACCGTGGCCATAAGAATCAATTTTTCTTTTTTTTTATTATTATTCCCTTTTAAATGGAGGAATGGATTATCAGCCTGCTTTATATGTTTACATTTAGATGATATGATAAATATTTGTACTAATCTCAAACTATATGATAGTGATATCAATAACTTTCTTCAAACTATATGATAGTGATATCAATAACTTTCATTTCCACTTCAGCTATTGGAGGGAATTAAACAGATACAAATGCTTGAATACGAGACCGCTGGAATGAGGAGATCAAACCAAGCTTCTTGAGTACTTGAAAATGAGTTCTCCTATGCTCATTAGAAATTTAGGAGTCTTGTGTTCAAGGAAGGTGGAAAAAGCCTAGTACACAATATAAATGACATAACTGGAAAAAAAAATTATGCACTATTGGGACTCAATAAGAAGTTCTTGTGACTGAGGAACCACTGAAGTAGGAGGCATCCAGAGGATACTGGATCTACTTTGTTTAAAGTGATATGAACGACATAATCTACTTCCCAGGTTTAATAGTTAATTTTAGGTGGAGAAACAAAAGAATCTATTTCGTTTTATTTGTTCTGGTTGCTTTATGGACCATTATAATTCATCCTATAAATAGGGCTGTAAATAAACCGAGCCGTTCATGAACAACTCAAACTCGGATCGTATAAGCTTGACTCGAGCTCGGTTCGTTTAAACGAGCCGAGTTCGAACATCATTTCTAACTCGAATATTAAAAAATCAAACATTTGTTAAACTCGGCTCGGCTCGATGTAAGTTAGTGAACAAAAAATAAATTTCGACTCGGCTCATTTAAAAGCTCATATTAAAAAGATACATGTAAATAAAAAGTATTTTATATTCTTACTATTATATAGGGTAAAGTCATACTTAGCCCATAATAGGGGTTAAATGAACCGAGTTGTTCAGAACAACTTGAACTCGGCTTGTATAAACTCGACTGAGTTCGATTTCGTTTAATACAATTGAGTTTGAACACCATTTTAGCTCGAATATTAAATGAGCCAAACTGGTTAACTCGGCTCGGCTCGGCTCGATTTAAGCTTGCGAACAAAACTCATATAAGCTGACTCGGCTCATTTAATAAGCTCAGTACATTTGTATGATATTATTAAGTCTTCTTATTTATTTTGTTGGTTTATATTTAATAGTTCACATATTAGTAAAATATGCATTTGATTTATATTGATATATGAATGGATGAGTAATTTTATCCATCAGGATTTGTTATGCCCTTATTTATTAATCTTTGTTTAGGTCTTTTTGTCAACATAGGTTATATATGAATTAAATATTTTCTAAAATAAAATTCACACAAATGTCAAGTGTTTCTGATATTGTCGTGTATAATGTACTATGACCATATGTCGAGGCTTGATTTGAGTTTTGTTTGTGGTATTTGTGTTTTCTAAACTCATATTTTCTTGGTTAGGTCGAGTTTGAGCTCGGGTCGAATAAGCTTTGAACTCGAAATCATGTATATATTTTTTAATCAAGCTCCCGGAGTCGTTCGAAGCATGAAAAGTTTTTAAAACGAACCAGTTGAACACCCTGGCTGAACTCGATTTAGCTCAGCTCAAGCTAAACTCGCATAATTGTATACGAACGCGATTTGAAAAGCATCGAATTTAAAGTAAATTTAGACGGAGGCTATGAATTGAATTATTTTCAAATTTATGGGTCTCAAATTCGAATTGATAATTAGGGGTACCGATTTGATTTTTGCACATACATATGGCTAACTATGACTTTACCTATTATATATATATATATATATATATATCCATGTATGTGCATGGTTTTGGTTTTATTATTAAAAATTTTATGATATTTATGATATTAAGTTATGTAAAATGTATATATGTATTGTCATTTTTGAATATATATAATATAAGGATATATTTTGTTATGCATTTTAGCTTAAGCTCGATTTAATATATTTGTTAAACATGTAATTAAATATTTTTTTATTTATATAAAACAAAATATTTTAATAGGTTGTCATTTTGTTTGATATTAATGTATGTATATCTATTCATACATTTTGTTATGCATTTTAATTTAAGTTTGAAACACTCTGCAAGGGTTGTTTCTTAATTTCTATGTTATAACCACATATATATAATTACAATTTTTACCATTTTATATTTACTTAAAAATTTAGCTACTTTAATTTATATAACATATGTTTTTCATGTTAGTTTAACATTTTCTTAGTGACATTCGTATATTTATATAACTAATATGTAGTTAAAAATTCTTTCATAAGAAATTCCGCTAATCTTCATCTTCATAACTTCCATCATTACGATCCAATGATCTAGATATTCAATATATATCAAATTTTGACAAAAGTATAAATAACTAAACTTGATTTTGTACATAGAAGGTTAAGATTAGAGGAGTTCTTATTGTGGAATAGCGGATAAGTATGGAACTGTGGAAGCAACTCTAATTTAATTAATAGGTCATGTTTAATATACCATAAGACATGGAGTAGTCTATACTTGATGACAAATGTACCATTGAGATTTTATCGAGTCAAAATACAATTGATATTATCGTAATTCATAAGATAAGAGCAACATCTATCTTTAAGAATAAATATCTCTATTATTGGCCTATGTTAATTATACTTTAGATCATAAATTTAGAACTTTTATACATAATTACATGGTAATGATGAGAGAGATTATTTTGTAATTTTTTTTTTTAATTAGGCAAAAGTATGGTAATTTCAAATCTCGAAAATGTTCTCCCTAATTTTAAAAAACAAAATGAGCTCGAGCTCGAGTCGAGCTGCTTGTTTGTTTGTTTTGTGTCGAGCTCAAGCTCGTTTAAAACTTAACGAGCCGAGTTCAACAAAGTTTTCGAGCTTTATTGAGCTCGAGCTCTTATATGTATTAAATGAGCCGAGCTGAGCTCAACATATGTGTCACTACTCGGCTTGGCTTGGCTCAGCTCGTTTACAGCCCTAGCCTATAACCCTTTGTCACAATCTGTGCACTCTTACTACAGCCACAACTCGAATTTATTTGCCAGAAGTGGGACTCAACATAACTCAAATACTAGGCTATGGGTTCCTCCTCAGCAGCATCTGGATCTGACTGGACACTGGGAGTTGCAGGAGCTATCTCACTGGTCACCCAGGGTGACGTAACTGAATTAACGACATCAGTAGCTGGTGTTGTATTTTCTGCTGTAGCCTTTGAAACAAGACCTCTTGCCTCTATGGCCTCCAATGCTGCTTTCTCCTTGGCTCTTTTGGCTCTTTCCAACACGTCTTCCTGCATACAATCAATGAATCAAGAGCTACCTATTTCAAACAGTGAGGGGACGATTACAGCAACCAAAGAACAAACTACCAAATAATAGACACTGCTTAATAACTACAATGGATTAATAAAAAGAAAACGAATGAGTAATTTCAAACAGAATGCTTATTTGTACAATTCTTGGGCCATTAGTTTTATTTTAACCATAAAATTAAGGAGCTATAAATTTCAAATTACCGATAATATGGCAAGTGGAGTCAAATCAACACCCATATAAGTACTTCCCACGTAAAGCTATTATGACATTCTGAATCCACTAGTTTTTATCAGTTCCTTACAAAAAGAGCTCACAACAGATCTAAAACAACCTTAATGACTTCGGCACCGAAGATGTTGTTGGGCCGATTATAAACTGTTGAATTTGTATGCCAGGCCAGTGTGAGCTAATACCTTATGATATTGAAGTTACACTGTTGGATAAACATCAAACCTAGAAGTAGAATCGTCTAATCATTTTTAGTTTCAGTCAGCCGTAGTGGGGAAAGAAGTCTTGATCTTGGCGAGTTATAATACTAGATTTACAAAAACAGCTCCAACAGATTTGAAAACTAGATCCTAGAAATTGTAGTACCATTTCTGCAGCAGTAACAATCAAGTTCATCATAATGATTAAAATAGGTCTCTTACATTGTTTTTACATGCTTCTTTCCACAATCAAGTTAAAAGTACTGGTCTTGGCAAATGTCAGTATCATGGTCACCTCGCTATGCAGCTTTATCCAAGATTTAAACCATAATGAAGCTATGAAATAAGAGGAAGAGCAAAAGACCATAAAACGTAGCTTAAAACGAGTAACCAGTTTAATGTGGATATAATGCAATTTTAATTGCTAACTACCTGGAAGTCTTGACTTGCTTTTGTTGCTCGGCTTGCAGTCTACCAACTGTACTAAGAAACTCTCCCACTGAAGACTCAATACGTTCACTTAGGGCTTCGGCAAGAGCTTTTCCCAAGAAAAATGCATCCAGAACACTCCTGCTGTCAGTATCACCTGCAAGATTCAGTACCTCACTTGGTTGCAGGACAACAGAAGAAGTGTTATTGTACACAACAAATGCTATAAAGGATCAACATCAGTTTTAGCAAATAAGACCTCTTCCAACTAATTTAGGTTTCCTTTTTTCCTCCATCACTCCCTTTTCCTGGGAAGTGAATCATATACAACAAAATATACCCCATCGTATCGACTTGAGGTGAGACAGTAAAACCAGAACAACCAAGGAAAATAATGTAAAAAAAATAGAACAACTAAAGAAAATAATGCACTGCATCATAATTCAAGGAAAGATACATTTTAGGGCCCAATTCTTGACTGGAGGGGAGGCAGTCATGTTGCCTAATTCGTAACCGAGAATTTGTAATGTTCATAGAGTACTCCCCCCCGGTGCAGAGATACAAAGAAAAAACAACAAATGTACAATAGTTGGTTAAGATACAAAAATAGAGGATAGTGACAAGGTATACAGGTATGATGTCAGCAAAATTTGCTTAGCATCCAATCTTATTTGGGAAGCATGAGTGTACAAATGGTCCTAGTAGGCTACCAAGGAAATCCACTTGCTGAAATCATATTGCAATTTTTTTACTTCTGTGCTTTCTCTCTAGTTATTATTTTCGATGAGTGGATTTTATTCATTTCTGATTCCTACATCACAAAGAAGAAAATGCGAAAAGATTAGCAAAAGCTAGAAGGACCCATGGATGACAAATGCTTTCATGGTCCTAGAAGGTTCAAATGTGAAATTTTATCCAGGGCATCCTAAGTGTTGTTCCCTACACAGACACTAGTTAAAGTTCCTCGATCATGGAAGCAAGCTATTCTGACAGTGTGGAATGACCAAACATCTTGAGACAAGAATCACTACTTACAGAAACCACCTAGTTTGAAACAATACCAGACTTGGTGTTTCCAAACCCATTAACAAAGCTAAAAACATTCTCGAGACCCAGAGATTGTGTTCTAGTTTGAATTTAGCACCACCAAGAAGCAATGCCTCACAAGCAATTAAGTTTCTGCTGTACAGACAAACTACACTCAAATCTAATATTACAAATGCACTAACTGCTCCCCAGCGTTCATCCCTTCCCCGTTCAACATGTCCACATAAACAAATGTCCCAGAATCATCATTAATTCACTAATTCAACAAGCCATGGCTCCATAATTGAAGAAGCATAACCAAATGAGACTTTCTCAGTACTAACTTAAGGGTTCACTAAAGTCCAACTCTATAAGAAAGCCCACCAAACTGGTTGCTAAGAAGAACTTCGTTAAAGCCTTCCTCACATGCATTTGCATCAAGAGCAAATTCTTTAAGGTAATTTTTTTTTTCCAGAGGAATTCTTAAGGTAATTAATCATTCATATTGGCTATATTCAGAATACCTAAGTAGTTTTTGACACCCCACAGGGAGATCTCTAACTCAAGAGATGTAATTTCATGGTGGGCACATTCAACATGTCAACTCTTAACTTAAAAACCATGACTTCTTCCTCGCAGAAGCAATTTGTGGGAGTTTTGAAATCCATCCATTGCCTCCGCATCCTCTGCTACCTTTCCCATCTCTTGTCAGGAATAGCCCATGTCATGATCTACAGCCTTAAAGGGTTCATGGTTCATAAATACGAGATTTAGAAACTCCATATGAAGACAAACTTTCAGAGTCATAAGTTGATTCTCCTCACATTCAAGCTCCAGCAGAAGATGGAACAAACTAAGCAGGAGATAAATGTGAAACCTAGATACAAAGAAATGTAGGATGGAAGCTAATAGTAAACCAACCTCTAAAGCTGAAATCTTGAAATAAAGGGATACATTCCATTGTTCCAATCAAAGAGCAATTCCCGTATCCTATCAAGCACGCTGGCATCAAGTTGACTCATATAATTTTCGATTAAAGAAACAAGTCATCTTAAAACTTTTTCTAAGAAACCCGCTTCATATAGATAAACAACTCAATCTCTAACGTCATTAGACGACTAAGAGCATTCTATAACCGCCCCGTTTTTCAGAAGATCAAAAAGCAATAAAAGATTGTGGAAGTAACGGGTACTGTACCAGAGCCAGGACCGCCAGGTCGGGTGCTACTATTGCAGCATATTCTGATTGTTTGAGGTCCTTTCGCTCCAGAAAATCGAAGACCTCTGAGCTTGAGAGCTGTGGCAGACAGAGTACGAGGAATGAGCGAGCAGGACGCCGAGAAATAACGGGAAGTTTCGGGTGTAAATGGTGGAGAACAACAGTTCGGTGGGGAAGGTGAAGCTGAAACCCCACAACTCATTTTCGCTAGTATCTCAATATTGCGCTCTGTTTCTCTTCGTTTTTCGATTTTCTTTGCCAATCCAAAAGCAACAAAAATCTTCCTTTTAATCGGCAAAAAAAATCGCGGGTTTGGATTCTAGTCGTGTAGTTACTTGGGTTGAATGGTCCACTGGAGAACGCCCAGAAAGACTGGACCCTCCTTGCGGATAGGTCAAGTGTCCAATTATTTATGTTTTTCCGTTACCCTTTTGACGAAGAGAGTAAAGATAAGTCTTTAATTCGGACAGAACCAAAAATCGAGTCTTTTTAAAGCACAGGGCTGTTGGACCAATCTGGATCTGCGCAGAAAGAGCATTCTTTTCGTTTCATATTATTTTTTTAAAATTACAATTATGATAAAATTGATATTTCTTAACGTTTTAAATCACAGCCCTTGGAGGCAGGTACTGAAAAGACAGGATTAAAACATTGGAGCCCAACCCCACAGTAAGCATGTCAGAACAACCCAGCCAAGCGTCCAGCCCAGTTCAAGTACCAGGGGATATGTCGTTATCTTCTTCATTGGAGGCACACCAGAATCGTAGTACTTTACTGGTAGTGAAGGTCATGTCATCAAAACTAAAATGAAATGAACAGCTTCTAGGTACGTAGAAGAGTTGGATATATAAATTATTGGATTATTCACCATACAAGTATCGACCTCAAAAGCCTAGTAGGCCAATATAAACACACACACACACACACATATAATATATATATTATATGCTTCCAATAAATTTGAGTTCCTTACGTTTTAATGTCAAAGAAAGCTACACGAAATGTCATAAAATGTTATGGAACTTGTTAAGAAGCCGCTAGCTGATCGCCCCATGATACTAAAGAGTCCATAGACTGCCTGTAAATTCCAACGCACCCACTTTTGCTAATTGCTTTCCTCTCCTTAATTCTTATCCGCTTCTTAACATGGAAGACCGAAGTGCAAGGACTTTGAGTTCAGGGTATCGGCAATGATAATCAAGCAACAGCTAGCCCGGAGAAAGCATTTTGTGTATCCTTTCTTTGTTTCTCTCCTCTTTTTGGTACTTGTTTTTTGTTCACTTTTTGGTTATCCTAGGTACGGCAGGATTAATAGCACCAACTATGAATGCTAGAATGATCAGTACCCTCATGAAAACGAAAAATTTCATGGACTTTTGTGCGGGGAGAAAGTAAGGAATTTCCCTCAAAACCATAGCTTTGGAAAGTTAGTTGCAAAAAGCACTACAAAAAAAAGGACTTTAGCAGCGGTCGCCGACCGCTTTAAGCCAAAAAAACGCTGCTATAGGTTTTAGCGCTATATGCCATCGCAATAGGTTATAGGGCGGTTTTCGAGACCACCGTTGAAGATCGTGGTCTATAGCGGGGTTGCGACCGCCCCTATAGACCCAAAGCGCAAATTCTACTCTTTTTTTTTTTGCAGTGTTTCTTGAAATGCTGCTATAGGTATTTAGCGGCGTTTGCACTAATCTACTGCGGCGTTTGTTAAAAAACGCTGATGTAAGTCAACTTTTTTTTATTTTAAACATCTATAGCAGCGTGTCAGTGACCGTTGCTGAAGGTCTGTGCCAGTGTTTTTTTTTTTTGTTGGTATGTGCCAACATTTTTAAAACGCCACTAAATCATTTTTAAAAACATGCAATTTTTTCTTATTTTCCTATAATACAAATTTTAATTAATTGATGTAAAAACATAAGATGTGTAATAGAACAAAATATATTTAATCATTGACTAAATAACCACGTCTCACAAGTTTTGCAACGAACACAAAGAAGTTCTAAAAGTTTCTAAGTAGTCTAAAAAATAACAAGTAATTACATTTAACAACAAATAACTATAAATTTAATCCTTAGCAACTTCAAGGCTCTAGCACCATTGCACCAGCACTATCTGCGCCATCATCACTAGCACCAGCACCATAATCATTGGCTGCAATTGCAATATTGAAAATTTAGTGGTTAACAATCCATCAAATATCTAAACAACTCAAACTGTAATTCTAACTAAAAAAAATGCTAATTCAACCAGAGAAAGAAAAACCTCCATCACAGATGGTATAGTCTTTTATACACAAGCACAAGTTAGCCACAGCATAAACGTACACTAGAAAGACAATTGCAAGCAACGTCTAAAGCGTACAGCTGATTCATCATCTAACCATGATATTAAACATCACATAACAGACAATGTGACATACCATGTGGTCAGCCGTTTTGTCACAAAATATAAAGTCTGATAATTAAGAAAAGAAAGGCCTTTCTTATGGGAGAGAGACCACCAACTCATTTATTATACATTGCCAGACATCTAAGTTTACAGTATAATCATCCTATGACAGACCCTTCTTCCTTTTTTTTTTCCCATCTAGCTAAGTGCTAACACATTATGAGGAATAAATCCACACCAAATTTTTAATTTGTCCACCCGCTGCCTAACTAAGCGAAGGAGTTGCTGGATCTCAAAAAGAGCACGAATTCATAACCAAAATTATTTTCAAAACCAGATTGCATTGAAGTAATCCTTCAATATATATTCTTACGATCAATCCAATTGAAGACATGATCGCAATCATACAATCATGAAAGGGTCCTGAATGAAACTACCTAAGCTTGGTTTAGAAGACAAGTAAACCCCAGAACATCTACTAAGAATGCAGCTACCGGTCAAGGACCCTTCATCACTACTACAACAAACAAGTAGCACTCTAAGCATAAAATGAGTTGACCAAGTTACAATCCAACAAATATGGATGCTTCTGATATGAACACAACCCTTTAATCCTCCAAGAAATGGTGTCATTCATCACAAAAAAGGAGAAACATTGAAAGAATTTCACCTTAAAACTGAGACTTTACCAAATCTGTAATCTGAAAATTGAGGTCATTTTTACAACCTTTTGACGGAGATTTCGTATAAAATGGTATTACCCTCTCACCTAACATGGTGATAGCAGTCTTGTCCAGCAAAAAAATTTTCACTCCAATACAAATATTACAATTATGACAAAAGATTCTCTCACCTCATATTGGAACTTCACATTGCAGACCTGGCTACTAAACCAGCAAGTGTTCCTGATAATGAAAGCCATTCAGCCTACAAAGATGCCGCCAATGACAGCATCATAAGTCTTTCATTGGATCCATGACAAGCATAAAATCTTAATCATAACAAAAAATTCTAACCAAGTAAAAGAGGAAAACAAAAATGGAAATGGAAAAAGGACATGATACAAGCTGTGTGAGTTCTAGATAAAGATTCAAAACCAAGGAGTTTTAGGATTTAGAAACAAAAATCAGAACAGAACCAAATGATTTTCATATAGGGATATGTCGTTTTTAATGGTAAAAGCCATAGATAAACCAGATCGGTATACGTGTCGTTATATGGGTTGAATTCATAAGGCAAATCATAATCCAAAAGTTCTAGCACCTTATAGAAAATCTGAATGCAGAAACCATCATATCTATTCTCATTCGGTTTCTCTCTATACTCAACTTTCACAAACTTGTCAAATGTTGTTCTACCTAGAACTCCGATCTTCAGTGGCTTTGCGTCGGTAGGCATCTCCCAACCTTTTGGGGTCCGAACCCATATGGCTGTCAACAAAGGTGTTTCCTTTGGCGCTAAAAGAATTGGAAAAAAAGGGGGTTTTGACCTAAAAGATGGCGGGGAGCGAAAAGGGAAATTTGGCGCTAAATAGTAGCAGAAGAACTTACAGAGTGCTATGGATATACATTGAAATCGACGTTTATGATAGAAGCCCATCCTTTTTTTGCCTGCAAAGCCATTCAATTCAAAATAAATTTTGAAAATCAATCAGTAATTTCAATGCAAAAGCTCGAGCAAATTTAGCACATTCAGAACATAAACAATCATTTTGTTAGACAAGGATATATATATATATAGAGAGAGAGAGAGAGAGAGAGAGTAGGAGGCTGGCGGCCGATGGCAGCTACGCAGATCGAGTGAGAGAAAGAGGCAAAACTTCAAATGCCGAAATGGGGAGAAAGTGCGCCAGCAGGTAGACAGGGAGAGAGAAGGCAGTGTTCGGCGAGTTGAGAGAATTCGGAGACAATTGAGAGGTTGGGCGTGACTGGTAAGGAGACGATCGAGAAAATGAGAGGGGAGAGAGTGCGGAGGGGAGAGAGGCAAGGAAAAAATAGTGGTTTTTGACCAAGTAGCGGGGAGGGAGAATTGGGACTTGGCGCTAAGTGAAAATTTCCCTCTCAGTTGTATAAATATCATGAAAACTGGGATTTGAAGCTAAATAAAAATTTCCCTCGCCCTTGTCTTTTATTTTTTCTTCGTCTAATACTTGTGAATCAATATTATATCATAATATAAAATTCATTTTGTTATTACACTCTAAACTGAAACTTTTTAGCCATCATTTACAAATTGATTATTTTAATTATTCTATTATATTGACTATGTACTGTGTATAAAGATATGCACAGTATTATTTTACACTCTTTTTTATAACTAGTATAATAATCTTAATTAAAATAAGTTGGTAGTAATAATATATAATACTTATAATTTAAAAGCATAATGCCTTTTATATGACATTGCATGATTTGTTATATGTGTTTATCATATACATGATATGTGCTAATTAACCTAAGTACTTTATATGTACATACCTACCTAATGACTAAATCATAGCCTCTAAGACCATATATTAAGTTATGTATTAATTGCATAAGCTAATCTCACAATATTTTTGTTTGAAATTAAATAATATGTACTAATTAAATAGTATTATGTTACTCATTATTCAAAATATATATGTTCATTATAAGTATGATAATAGATGTTTTCTAAATTTTAGATTTAGTCAATAAATATGCAATTACCATAACTATAGATAAAATTTAAAATATATCATATAACAACTTCAATTATCATAACACTCCATCTAATTCCATATTTTATTAAGTAGGTCCTTTAAAATAAAATTTTTCAAATACATGACAAAATATAAACATTAAAAAACTTATAATTATTCAAATATAATAATATATAAAATAATTATTAATATTAAAAAATTATAATTAATAAATAAAAATATTATTTTCATTTATACCTATAGCAGCGTTTTTAAAAAAACGCTGCTAAAGGTGTATGCTACAGCGGCGGTCACTGTGACCACCGCTGTAGATACCTAATTTCTAGCAGCGTTTGTGCACAAACGCTGCTATGACCATCGCTATAGATAAAACTTTTAGCAGCGTTTTTTTAAAACACGCGACTAAGCTGGGTCTGTAGCGGCTGTCAGTGACCACCACTATAGATAAATTTTTAGCAGTGTTCTTCACAAAAACAATGCTAAAATGGGTCTTTAGCGGCATTTTTTATGACTGCCGCTAAAGACCTGTTTTTTTGTAGTGGTATGACTTCCTTAATTAGGTGTTGCAGGTCAATTAATTAATTGGTTTCCAGGATTATAGTAAGATATTCATTATTTAACCTATTTATACGTTGTATCTTGTGTTAATGGTGTAAGTATGTCTATGCTTGTAAAGATCGGGGAGATTAAAAACAAAAAAAAAAAAAAAAAAAAGAGTACTGAATATGTACCCGTCTTCAAACCCTTTTGAGGCAGGTAAATACGGCCTTTCTGAGAGTTACCAAACCATGAAAACATATAGTCTTAGCATCTTAGGTAAGAATGTTCCATAATTCTAAAAATTTTCGCTATGAAAATCTACAACGTACAGTTGAATTTGACCATACTGTTGATTAAAGTTTCAAAAAAGTATGGTAAAAGAAACTATAGTCATTCCAATGCTTTGGTTTCAATGGATATGATATGGGGTAAATCATTTGTTTAACATTGCTAATGATTATAGCAATAGACATAACTCATATGCAAGACATACCTGTACACGGCACCAATCCAGTTCATGTACCAGCTCCAACAAAATTAATCTGGACATTCAGACCAATTCAATTGAAAAAACAGCTCACCAAATTCTGGAAACCAAACGAAATGGTAAAAATGAACTGAATAAAGCTTCAACAAATTGTGGAAACAAAACGTTAATATGAATCCTAAAGGAAGTAGAGAGAGAGAGAGTTGAAGGAAGTCCTCGTACTTCCATTGTTCGACCAGAAGAAAGGGAAAAAAAAAACGAAAAAAACAAAAAGGAAGTCGTCGCACTTGCCTCTCGTGAAATGAGAGAAGTAAAGCTCTCATTCTCCAAAATAAGCGACAGCCGACAGCCGAAAAGCATCAGCGAACGAAAGACACTTGACCCACGAAACGCCGAAGTTATCAGAACAGACCAACGGTCGATTTTGCGAAATATTTCTGCTGGTAGAACCGTCAGAATTCAAGCAAGGAATTATTGGTGACTGAAAAACATTTTTCAAGAGAGTATGTGTTGTACAATGAGTTAATTCAAGCAAGGAATTATTTATATAGGTGGACTTGCTATGTAGCTTTCGTCCCCCTCACGTTAGCTTTCTCAGACCGACCGTTTTGACCACTGAAGCAATTGCCGTGTCCTCAGCACTTCTTCTCCAACCCGGACAGTACGGACAACTAAAATCTGAAACGATCAAAGTGTATAGCTACTTGTAGACAGGAACTTTGATTTTATTGAGGGTAAATTACCATTCTAAACTAACATCACTTTGACAATTTACCTCTCTTGACTATTAATTTTCTCAACCGCGTAGATTTCGCGTCTATGATCAGTACCAGGTCGCAGGGGACAACGTCACAAAAATTTCAAACGTCAAAAAGAGTTGCCTGGATATTACAGCGTCCAAACAGAAGTCTGCTTTTCTTTATTTTTTTCCACTTGGCTTGCAAATGTCGGAGCGGATGTAGAAGGATCCGACAACCCTTTTTCCTTCCAAGCCAAGTATCCGATCATTAACCAATCCAAACACTTATTGATTTCAATGGCGACATAACAGATATCCGATTGCCAATCCGAAGGTCTTTCAAGTAAGTAAGTTAGTTTTGGACGTGTTTGTAAAACTTAACTACGTAAATATTAAGTCAAAGAAGAATTCCTCTGTTGGAGGTGAAAGTTTGCCTGCAGAAAATTAACTTACCAATTCTCTTTTAAATCCCGAGAATTTTTCAATAATCTTCAGGTTCTTGTTGAAATCACAATCCTGAGATTCCACAATAGCAGCCCAAGCCTTCTGCCTCCTTCCTCTCCACGCTCACAACTATCTTAGGGTTTTCTCTGAGTCCTGATGGCCAACTCTCAAACTAACAATTAGTCAAATTAAGACAAACTATCTCATAGATATCCTTATATATGAAAACTCTAGCTGTGATAGTGCGTGAGATCGTTAGGGATCTCATATCTCAGCCGTAGGATTACATGAAAAAACTTTTTTTTCATTTAACTCCCTTATATTCTTTTATTCTGAATTTTAGGCTTCTACTAATTGTAATCATGTCCATCAACATATTACAATTCACCCCCGAGAATTTGAGATTGATTTGTGAAATCCCTTTTGCTAACAATATTAACTTATTTATCTTTCCACCATGCTATATTCCACATGAGCCAATAGAATCAGAATAATATCACCGATTAAATCCCTAGTCATATAATTCTTAATTCTAATCTGTAACTCGTTGAACTCCAAAATTGTTTTCCAAAACAGTTTATTAAGAGACTGGTGGATTCCTTATTGAGCATTTATACAAAACTATTTACTATATACAAGACCCAACTTTGTCTGGAATATTTGACCTATAAAAATCATCATCAAATGACTCAGTCAGAGCACAAGTATACAATAAACAATTTCATATAAACCTCTCAGGTCTAAGGATACTATAAGTCGATTGTGTCGAACATCATTCTCACCATCGGTGATCACTTCTAGAAATATTCATATTTGATCTCATTCAATACATGTACTATTACAGTGCATCCACTAGTTTGCTTAAGATCACCACCTCAATGACAAAGTCCATCATCCTATTTTATAGAGGCACAACGAGTGTAGACCTATATACATAAACATGTACTTTGGTCTAGAACAAATGTCAAGTAAACAAGGAACCGAAAAGTCATACTTTCTGCCTTTGATTCACTAATCATTGGCATGGCTTCTCTACAATGTCACTTAACGATAAAACTGTGTGACATCTTATGCCACAACACAATACCCATAACTAAATAAACACATGTGATAAAACAAAAGAAATAATTATCTTATAATCATCCTTAAATAAAACTGATTTTTAGGGCATACTTCTTACAGGAGGCGTTTACAAAACTTAACTATATAAAATATTTAAGGAATCTTATGAAAATTGATGAAATTAAAATTTTATTAAGTTTCGTTTAGAAAGTAGTGAAAAAAATAAAATTTTACTGGTGCTAGTAGTAAAAAAGTTAAAAGAGAGATAAAGAATTTTATGATATGAGTAAATTTTTTATATTTATGGTAGAATGTCTGGACGTAGCCACAACTACCACTCGTAAAAAAGAAAACTCTCATTACAATCATGCAAAAATGCAATGCAATTATGATATCGGAAGGAAGGTTTCATATATAGTTTTTCAACTCTAGCACTGGCTTTTAGGTATCTTTTTTAAGATCTCAAACCACTCAGAAAAAAAGAAGACACAAAAAGACAATTATGATCTCAGAAGAATGGTTTCATATTTGTTTTTCAACTCTGGCACTGGCTTTTAGGTGTCAATTTTTTTAGATCTCAAATCACTTTCTTAATAGTGTCTGGAAAAAAAGTATTGGATGGATAACCGATCCAAACACTTTATGCACATGACGTTCTGTTTCACTAGTGGGCCTGATCACGGCGGATGTCCGACTGGGAATCTGAAGGACGTCTTTCATCTGTTCCCGGTTCTTCCCTACTCTTCTGCTTTTCAGTTTTCGCGTATCTGACCTTTCCTTTTCATCCAGCTAATCATCATGACACAGGACCAGACGAAATGACCCTCGCAAGTCCCCACCTTACGGGAAATAGAAAATGCATGGAACAAAGGCCAGCTACTGTGGTCACATCGTGGAAAGGTAGTTGTGCAACGGTGGAGTAGAGTAGTCTACAACTCCGTCCATCAAACATTTACTAATTAACTTCCGCGTGCCAAACGTGTAGCACTCTTGCTTGTTTCCTCTGGCTGAGATATGTTATATTATACGTTGACATAAAATTGAGATATTATACTCTTTATCTCAACTTTTTCATCTTATCTTTTGATTTTAGGATATGTAATTATTTTCTACTTATTTATTTGACATTTTTCTATTATAAATAGGTCATTCAATATATAAATTAACACGAACTTTAAAAAGCACGTAACCTTAAAGTTTTCTATGATATATATAGATCTTTCTAAACCGAACAATCTCTTTCTCTTTTTGTTCTTAGTCTCTAATTTAATATTTATGTTTTATATTTAAAAATCTAAATAATATCAAAGTCACAGCGTTCTATGGACTTCAATTCCACTATCACTTTTGTTCTTGCCACTTCGCCAATTCCCTTAGCCTGATCCGTGCCGAATGAGAATCCTCTGCAATTTTATGTCTGAATTACAAGGCGCAATACAAAGAGAGCTAGACACAATAGGTAAGACATAACTCAGAAGACCGAATCAATGACAATGGGAGATGTTAGGGCAAGTAATAAAACACTTGAAATGTTCTAAGTTCACCGGAAATAAATAGGGAATGACAAGAAACATCAATTACGTGATTATGATTTTATTATTGGCGTTATCGTCATAGCAGTTTGAATATCAAGGGAAAAATGGGCAAGTGAGCCACATGTTCTGCATGTGCTAGACATTTCCGTTCATTTGATGGCAAAATTAACCAAGAGTGCAAATTCACGGGACCATGTCTCAAAAATAAAAGAAAGGGGTGCAAAGTATAATTAACCCTTTTTGATTGTCGGGGGCAAAATGGGTAAGATAAACACGTGTTCTGCACGTGATTGAGATTTTCGTTCATATAAACAAATGAATAAATGAGGGATCCAAATCGAACTAACTTAGAACTACGTTAGTGAAATGTCTCAAAAATAAAAGAACGAGTGCAAAGTGCCCCAAACCACATAGGTGCAAAGTGTAATTAACCTTTGATTGTAATTTTGTGTTGTTTATATATAGTTAGCTAGAAGTTATTTCTAGTTAAGATTGAGGCAAGTGACATAATTTTTTGCTTTTTAATTTGTCGATTGGCATAAAACCTGTATCATGGTATTTTTTGGTTCATATATAGATATGGGATTTGAGGTTCATCTTGTCAAAATCATGCAGGATTAGGAATAGAAGTTCAGTCTATTTGGTCGAGACCTTATTGCAATGGGAAAATCTCCAGGAAATTAATTAAGTGGATCATATTGTAGAGATTTTATTGGGAAAAGAAGTTGAGCCTTGGCCCATTTGGAATCTCAATCGGTGGATGATCGATGTTTTTCAACTATAGCAGACACTACAACAAAATGAGCTTTGGGTGTCAAAAGCTTTTGTCACCAAAAGTTAAAAATTTGTCAGCAAAAGTTATTGGTGTCAAAAAAGTTATTGGTGTCAAAAGAATTTTGACACCCGATTTGATAGGAGAAGTGTGTCACACTTGTTGGGTGACAATTTGTGAGGTTCCTCAGGAAATAGTATCTGGTCGCCAACACAAACAGTTCGGACGATTTTCATTTTGTGTGACATTTATAAATACGTCATAGATTCCTTGTTTTTTTTTTATGTTCACATGTCCCGTGTGAACGTCAATGTATTACATGACAAAATCAATTTCGTCATGGAAACCAGTGAGAATGTCTCTAATACAAGTTCGCACTGAGTGAATTTATATGTCAAAATGTAAATTTTGTAAGCAGATTCGTTGTCCGCACGCTAATAACAATGTGCGGACGCTTATTATTTTTATCTTAAGAAAAAAGATATTGCCACGAATATAATATGCGAACAGTTCCAGAACGTGTAGAGACTAACAAAGCATAAATAAATAATAACGAAAATACATAAACCAGAGACTAGTTGAATCACGACGACGATTTGGCTCGTCGAGATCTTGTCCGACGACGTCGCGAACATACTTCAACCACTCCCCCATAATATCCACCCATTTGATGAGTGTCCAAACCTGTATCGGAACGATATGGAGAGACTAGTGCAACTGGGACATGTGTTTGCTCACAGAAATCAATTTCATCTGCATAGCATTCAGCTCCTCCTTCAGACCCCTCTTCGTCAAAGCAAAATTAGTCTCCAAAATGGTCAAGCGGGTATAGAGATTCATGCACAACATATGCGTCAGCTCCATTATCATCCACATACTCTCCTTCAACTCCACTACCATATCGTCCGCCTAAACTGGTCACTCAGTCTGTGTCCTAGCCTTAGTGATACTTTTCCCAAAGCGATCCATGGCCAACCTAATAAAAACCATTCAAACAACAACAAAAACCAATCAATGACCAGATCAACATTTACGTACATTATGGATAGTCTAATCCCAAATTGTCCATAACTTGGATAATTTAGGAATTAAAAAAATAAATATTAAATAGATGTCACGCAAAACCGTTCGGACAGATTAACAGCCTTCCACACTTCAAAAAAACAAAAAGATTTCATTTCGTGAAGAAACGTCCGCACGCCCTGCAAGCCGTCCAAACAGTTTGAATTGCTTAAATATTGTTCGGACGTCTATAGTAAACATCCGAACTGCAATTGTTGAAGAACTTCTATAATCACACGCCCACAAAGTCATTTCAATCCCAAAAACAGTCGTTTTACATCACCATTTCCGTACCCAATCAACACCAAACATGTTTCTAAGCTACCCAAAGCATTAAACAATCAACAATCAAGCAAAATAACACATTTTTACTCAAAACCCACAAAAACCGTAAAACACCGTACTTCTCAAACTTTCCAAATCGCAAAGATGTGCTCCAATCGACCCAAAGTTTGAGCAATCTATGTTTGACCCTCCTCAATGATACAAATACTCTTCAAGAAGAAATCCGAGCTAAGATGAATTGGAGAGGATTTTGGTGTTTTCGAGAGACTTGCCGGATGAATACCAGTTTCTAGGATTCAGCCTCTTAACTCATTGAAAAACATGTCCGGACGGTAATAAGTTACGTCCAACGCGGTTCCCTAAAAATTTTGGCGTAAAAATTTACCGCCAACAATTTCGTAGCCGTCCAAACTGTTATCCACAATTTCAATGGCAACCAGACGCTTTGCGAATTAAATAAATAAATTGTTTGAACTAGCCAACGACACCGTTTTACATCCAACTCCATGACGTCATATTCGAAAATGAACGTCTGCACAAGCTATCAAAACGTGCAAACGCCTCATTTAGAAAGCAGGACGTCATTTTTTGTTGATAAAGGGGCATTATTTTCAACAACAACCATCTTAACGGTTAAGAAGACGTCTGAATGCTACCTATCTACGTAAATTACATAAAACATGTCCTTTTATTAATTATATATATATATATATATACTTAAATAATTTTGATATACATTTATTAATTATTCATTTCTTATAAATTAATTACTTATTTATTTCATCTTAAATTTTAACATAAGATTCTAAGTGTTGCAGTTAATAACATTCTAAGTAACAGATAATGAACATTACATTTGAAGTATTAACATATCCAAACCCTAAAAGGTAAATATTAAACCATAATAAAAAAAAAAAAGATGAATAATAACTATCATAAAACAAAATCAACGTAAATATCCAAAATACAAACCCAAAATAAATATCCACAACAAAAATAAAATATGATAATAAATGTCTAGAAAACATAACGTGGGATAAAAATAAGAAGAAAGTCCTAATCATGCTGCGGACCAGGCTAACTGGATCCCTCTCCCATGGACTCGCTCATCTTCTAGAGCTGATCCTCAATGATGCCCAACCTCCTTGACATCACACGCAAGGTGCTTGGAGTGGTAGTGAGGAATAGCGGCAATCCCGTCATTTGAGTCTATATAAAGGTGACACGGGTCCCTAAGTCGATGCACAACTGATGTGTCGGCAAAATAGCAGCCCTAACCATCCCCTTAAGGTCCACCATCCAAGCATTGGCCCAGGTAGGTCGCTCCTGATGCATGCGGCAAGTGGGCTCCTCCACTTGCTGCAGCTGTTGCCGCCTAAGCTGAGCCTTGGAACCGCTCAAAGTAGTCTAACAGATGGGACCGATAGGTGGCTTCCTTTCCTCGTCCGGACTATCCATGTAGCCACACTATGGAAGAACTGTGTCAAGAGTAGACTGTACGACAACGCAGCAGTAGAAGTGATCTTCGCCTCAGACCGAAGAGTTATAAAGACGTACAGGGGAAGATCTACTACACATCCTCTAGCTACGGATAGCATCAACTCGCCTCTCAAAATAGGACATTCTGTCGTGAGAGCCCTCAGCTCCATGTTGTAAGTGAGATAAGGTGCAGAATACTCCAGAAAGGGAGCATGAACTTCTGTCTGATGAAGGGTCCGACGACCACGTCTAGCCCATGAAAGTATGGAAGATGGCTTATACATCTAGTTTGTTCCCCATCTCCACTGTAGGGTATGTTCCAATCGGCCTTTCCAGCCGCATAAATGGCGCTAGGATGTCTGGTGACAACTGAAAGGTCACCCCTCGTACAGCGACAGTCCATGGCAGTACATCACTATCCTCAATATTCAGCAATGCTGCGTAAAACTCCAAGACCTTATCTACAGAGGTTATGCCATCTCTCTTCAGATACCCAATCCAACCCTGATCATCCATAATATCACCGATACTCCGGCCCATATAATTCATCTCCTCGAAGTCAACAAAGGCGACCTCGTGCTCTACAACAACTGATCAGCTAACTATCTCAACCCGCTGCTGCTCCTCCCCCGTCATATAATTCTCTTGAATCTTAGGATCCTACCGCGTAGAGGTCTTGGCAAATGAGATAGATGACGAACGATGGCATTTAGACATTTTCTAATATGTAAAATAAGGCAAATACAAATAAACCGTCAATTAATACCATCCGCACGGTGTAACACAGCGTTCGCACAACATGCAAAACAATGTCGTCTAATGCAAACAAGCATACGGACGCATATAGAAGCTGTCCAAACATCTAATGAAATGACCTTGTTTTAGGGAATAGATGTGCACATGCTAAGGCAACCGTCTATATCAAAATACTCCGAAAAAATAAATTCTTAACATATATATATATACTAGACAAAACGACAGTGTATGACGGACAAACATCCGCACACCAAAATAACCCATCCGAATGGGTAATAAAATGACCTGGTTTAGTGAACAAATGTGCACACACTACAATAACTGTCCGCAACAATAATACTCTCAAAAAATAAATTTTTAACATGTGTATATATCCTAGACAAAATGACAGCATCTAAAGGCTCGTTGTCCGGACTCTTATAAGTGGTTGTCCAAACGTTAAGTGAAAAACGACGTAGTTTGAAACACTTAAACACAAGTACATATCTTAAACTAAACGGGGGCGTATAAAGCCAAAGTCATCCACACGTCACATTAATAACATCCGCAAGGCCGTCTTAAAACAGCAACGTTTAGAAAAGTAACCGTAGAAAATTTAAAATTATCTGTCTGGACGGCTTCAAACTGTCCAAATGTGTTGTGGGGAAGAACACAAAGTCGACTCAGCCATGGCCGACCTCTCTTCCACCTCCAAAACTATCTCAAATCAACACCAAACAACAAAACTATAGACTAAATAATCCTACAATATTAGGCAATCCATATCAATACAAATATCGGTCATCAAACAACTATGGTGGCTGAAAACCCTTCATGAAATTTTCTACGTAAATAACTTAAAAAACACGATTTTTATGCCAAAAAACAAATAAAAACATAAGAAACATACCTGGATATGAAGATCTCCATGACATAGGACAAAAAAGTAGGATTGCTGGACGAGAAACGTGAATGTAGTCTAAGAGAGGAGAGAAAACGTATAATGCCGGTGTAAAATGTCATTCAAATGGCTTTTGTTCATCTTTAAAATCCGTCCACACCGTTTGGATGGGCTATTCATGCCGAGTGGACATTTCTTTTTTTCACGTTGATTAATCAGTTTCCGAAGCATTAAATTGCAAATCATGAATGGTTAGTAAAATCTTCTCGAAATGATGGCGTTCGGATGGAATGGGTCAGTACGGACGGGCAGATGTCTGGAACATGCAGCATGGAGTACCACCTTTAGCTGAAATGATAGACATACTCGTCCGGACGGGATGGAACCATGCGAACGCGTACAACTATTCTCCACGGTCGTCTGAAACAGACGCGTGTCAATCATGTGTGGACTATCCCAGAAGTTCAAACGTTATGATCATACTGTTCAAATGGGATTGCAGATTTTGTGACAATCTGACCTATGTGACTAATGGGTGACAGCGGTGTTTTGTCACCCAAACCATGTGCACATGGCTTCGCGCACCATTCAGACGCGTTCGCAGATGATGAGGAATATTTTTTGTTACAATTATGTGACGTTTTGCCTTTTGTCACCCCTGATTACCTTGCAGACATTTTTTAAGGACGTCCGGACAGTTTTTTAATTCCTGACTCACCTTGTGTATTGAAATTTTTATTTTGACATAAAAATGCATGATTTGGTGACAAAATGTATTTTGACGCCCGAAATTTTGACACCTAATGTCAATTTCTTGTTGTGAGATTTCTGATAATTGGATATTATCGTAGCAGATTTATGTCGTCACACCCCTTCTTCAAATTAGTGTTAAGAAAATATAGTTTTTACAGTCTTCCTGTTGCACGTTACTTCGTTCATGTGTATAAACGGTCAGAAGTTTTCAAATGCTTTTGATCATTTGTTTTTGATGTTCTCCTAGCCTTCGATGAATTTGGTGTAAACTAACTTTTCAAAGCCATTGCATGTGAAGAAATCGGCCACGGATAAAGAGGCAAACCTTACTTATAAGGCTTTGTCTGGGGATTTGGCAACATAGTCTTCTGTAATTTCAGATGCGGTGCTTCATACCTCTGAGTCTCTGACAGAATTCAAGAAAATTCAGAAAGGGGAGGAGTAATTTCTAAAAGAGAGAGTGCAAGAGAGTAATTTTTGTAGTGCACACAAGACCATAACAAAACAGTAAGCCTCAGATGAACTTGGCAGCTGAAGGCCGAGTAGAAATTATTTCCCTAATTAGTTAATTGTATGCATTGTTTACATACAGTAATTTCTATTGTTTGTGTACTAAAATTTTGACTAGGGTTATGAAAGTTGGTGTAAAAATGAAGATGATTTATAGGAGTTGATGAAAAAGTGGAGAGAGAGATAATTTAAATTAATTTTTTATATTTATTATAATAAAAAATGATAATTTGATGAGAAGAGAGATTATTTATAGTATATACTAATGACATCATTCTCTCTTTTCCCGCAAAACGTAAATTTTAGCCTATTGATGACAACTTTGACAAATGACAATGTTAATAAGTTGTCTTGTTGGTTGCAGTGGAATGCTTGTCCGAGATCCTATGAAGGTAATGACGTGGATGCAATTTTCAATCGAACCTAACAAAGATGTAGAAGAACCTGCTGATCGCCTTTGACCATCTTCAAGCTCAAAAAGTTTTTCAGGCAATGGGCATGCACTTGAAATTCAGTACAGCTTTTCACCCTCAGACTGATAGGCAGTCTGAGAGGACGATTCAGATACTTGAAGATATGCTCCGAGATTTCATACTGGACTTCAAGGGTCACTGGAGTTACTTTTGCCACTGGTGGAATTTGGCTACAACAATACGTACCAGTCTAGCATTGGAATGGCCCTCTTTTGAGGCGTTGTATGGACGCAAGTGCAAATCGCCACTTAATTGGGATGAGATTGGGGAACGGTAGCTACTAGGTCCCGATATTGTGCAGAAGACATTTGAGAAGATCAGAATTATTAGAGAACGTCTCAAAGCTGCTCATAGTAGGAAAAAGAGTTATGCGGATGTCAGAGGGCGTGACTTGGAGTTCCAGGTGGGCGATAAGGTATTTCTTAAAGTGACGCTCATGAAAGGGACCAATCGGTTTGGAAAGAAAGGGAAGTTAAGTTCGCGATTTATGGGACCCTACGAGATTTTAAACAAGGTGGGGCTAGTAGCATTTCAGTTAGCACTACGACCGAAATGAGAAGGGATGCATTATGTCTTCCATGTATCTATGCTAAGGAAATACGTGGCGAATCCATCCCATATTCTAGAATATGCACCATTGCACGTGGAGGAGAATTTGTCGTATGTAGAGCAACCAGTGTAGATCATGGACTGAAAAGAGCAAGAATTGCGCACTAAGAAAATACCATTGGTGAAAGTGCTTTGGAAAAGTCAAGAAGTAGAAGAGGCATCTGGGGAATTGGAATCTGAGCTACATGAGAAGTACCTTCATTTATTTACTAATTTAGGTTATGACTTTGCATGAATTGAATTCATTCATTAATGTTTGAAGCTAAGAAGAAATGGGAAAGACCAATCCCGAAGCTAAGAAGGACTTGCCCGAGAAAAAGCGAGCAAGATGATTTAATATCTTGTAATTTTGGAAGACTTTGAAAAACTTCGTAACTTTTTGAACTCGTGCAATTTCGAGGACAGAATTGTTCTTAAGAGGGAGAAGATGTGACACCCTTCTTTATTTTCAACTGCTTGACATATTTAAAATTAGTATATGATAATATTTGAAATTTTCTAGTTTAAATTATTTCTTTTGTCAAGCCTATATGATTTTCAATACACTTGCTTGAATATTTTAGTTCTCTTATTATCCAACTAGGTATTTACATTTTGTTATGATTTTTAGTAAATTGAATATTTATTTCTTTTATGAAGTTTGCATTTGATATTATTTCATTTTACTTGCATTAGTCAAGTACTAGAGAATTTAATTTCATTAGTAGCCTTCTCATTATTATCTTGCTTTAATATTCTCATTACTCGGCATATTTAATTATGCTTGCTTAACCTTCATTTTTTTTTCAGCTTACATCCGAATATAAGGTAATGTAATATGCTTTTGAATTTTTTTCATCATTAGATTAGTACATACCTTGGTTAATTAATTTTGTACCCCTTCCCCTAACTTAGATTATTTTTTGTTATGCATTGTTAGTGACTTAGCCAAATGAGACTAGCATGTATAAACCTAATTATCATTTTTTCTTTTCTTTTCTTTTCTTTCTCCCTAGGTTCAACCACCCCTTGAATTCCCATTGGTCCTTGTTTTTTTTGTCTCATGTGCATGCAAAATACGTTGGAAAGGCTTAGGCAATTCAGTGGCTTGTGTGTGGGGTTAAGTGAGATATGGTGCAATCCTAATGATTGCCTAGAGAAGTGTTAACTCACCACTTGGCATAATCTGCCCTCCTTGCGGCCCATAATGACCATTCACATTGTTAGCTTCTTTTAGTTTCATGATTGCCTACTTAGAGTTAGGGTGTGAAGTTAGAGGAGACTAACCATGGTTTACTTAGCTTTTTTTAAACCCATACCGATCGGATGAAGCTTAGTTACCTTGGTTTTGTCGAGATAGAGAGAGAGAGTGACGTGAAGGCAAGGCCAAACCGTGGGAGAAGAATAGAGGAAGATGAAGAGGAAGAAGAGGAGAAAGAGGAGGGGAAAGAAAGAAAAGAAGAGAAAAAAAAAAAAAAAGGGGGGGGGGAAGAGAAGGTAGGCCATAGGAAACCTTCGGCCATGGGAGAAAACCTCTCCCATGAGCCCTTTTCTTTTTTTTTTTTCTTTTTCTTTTTCTCTTTCTTCACCTTGTCTAACATAGTAGTTTACTTTAGGTGTTCATTTTCCAAGAGACATCAAGCATCAACCGAACTAGGAGGTAAGTGGATTAGTTGCATGTCGGTTTTTGAGGGAGAAAATATGATTTTGGCTTGGTTTGTGCAAAAATAAGCTACTGCCCTATAGATGCAAAAGAAAAATGTTTGTGCCTCTTGGTTTTTGATGAAAGATTCATCCTTTGTGGTTGCATGTAGGAGATGATGAGAATTTTGCAAGTTAATGTCTAAATGCACGTACAATATGCATGAATGTCTTCATTTATGTTTTTGAATGAGCAAATGGTAATCTAAAAGTAAATAAGCCACTGTCAGTGACTGAAATAGCTAAAAAGGAAGCAAAGAGGGCCACAGTTTGGCCATAGGGACAGAAGAGAAAGGCATTGCATGTTCATCCTTGCATTTGCTTGAAATCTTGATATTTTTTTATGTTGTTCTCTCAATTGATGTTATGTTTCGGTGCTGATATGTAAGGAAGTGGATTTTGTTAAAACAAAGAACATGTATATGTTAGACATCACGTGTGTGTGCTGAAGAAGGAGAAAAGAATGACATGCAAGCCATTTCTCATCATCCTTGTGGTACCCGATTGAGTAGTGCACCTTTAAATGAAAAAATATGTTGATTTAGGGCCTAAGAAAATTCGTGTAGGTCACTGAGATGTAATAAGCTAAACCATAAAAATTTCAAGAAGAAAAGATGTGTAAAAAGGGGTGGAAATGACCAAAAAGGCCATCAAAGGCAATTTCAAAATTTCTATAAAAATCAATGGTAAAACGTCCAGTCGTAAAATCTGAACCCATGGCAGTGTTGGATACTGTTTAGAGGTTTTAGGGTAAACATTTGGGCCCAATTCTATTAAAATTAGAGACCCAAATCATAAGATCTCATTAACGGTCAAAACCAGCCCATTAAACAAAAAGAAATAAAATGAAATAAAAAGTGAGGCTTTAAACTAGAAGGCCCTATACAGGTTGGGGCACTCCATCATGGGGCCCAATAGGCCTGACCACTTTTGGTTAATAAGGAAAAATGAAAATGGAACTTAAATAGGTAATTGATATTTAATTAATTAAACAATAACACTGTTCAATAAAAGTGTAACAAGGCTATTAAATAAACATCAGCAACTAAGGAATTTAGTACGTGTTAAATTTTTAGAAATAAACAAAGGCAGGACAATAAATATTAGCCCAAGTCTCAGGTCCTATTATTTTCTTTCTTTTTTTTAGTCAGAACAAGGAAAGGATTTCATTGCTGGTCTAAAAAAGAAATAGATCATGGGGGATCTGATCCCTTGTACAACCAGGTGAGTTTTTTCAATTGCTCAGGGATAGAGGGGTAACCTCTATAATTGATTCTGGATGCAGCCCAATGAGCTAGGTGGTGCACTAAGCTATTGGCACCGCTGTTCCCATGAACAACTTTCCATCTACTAACACCTTTAAGGCATTCATGAATCGCAGCAAGTGTGTCATGAACTCTCCATTCAGATCCCTGCGGGTATTGACGAATTGCGTTCGTCACTTGCAAGGAGTCACGTTCTACGATTATATTCGAACAGCCCAGCCTACAAGCCTCCTTAACACCTACCAAAGCTGCTTCTGCTTCTCCTTCTAGAGGGCCTCCCGGTGCACATTTTTCCACTGCTGTACCTATGACCTTCACCAAGTCATTTCTCACTATAGCAGCCACTACTGAAAATTCCTCTCGTACAGCCACATCAACATTAATCTTGACAGTATCAACCGAGGGTGTTTTCCAGGACCGTAATTGCATCTCCCCCTTCTTTGAAGCCCAAGTAAACATATGTTCCTCACTAAGTCTTTTGACTTTCTTTACCAAAAGGAGTGGATCACACTTACCTCCATTGTGGACAGCATTGTTAGGTGAAATCCACAGCATATCTATGGTATTTGCTGTAAAAAGCTGAAAATGGTGTTGCTCTTCCAACGGTATTCCCAATGTTTGGAACAGGTGAATAATCTTTGCTACCCAATTTGCAAGAGACTCATGGCTAAAGACAGTGATATCCATGGGCCTCGGAGATTCCCTCCATAAAATCCTACTCACTGGACACTCCAGTAGGATGTGGTGGGTTGTCTCCACAAACCCCTCACATAAACCACACTGCATATTCTCCCCCTCCTGGATAGCCATTCTTTCGGCAATTTTTCCTCTTGTTGGCCAAATATCCCACACCACCTTCCAAAGCAATAATTTTAGACGCTCATGCATCTTAAGTTTCCACAGTTCATTCCAGGATGGTGCTTCAAAGCGATTAGCCGTGCTGGTTCTCCGCCGAACAAGTTCTTTATACATGGATTTCACCGAAAAATTCCCCATATTCTCCAATGCCCAAATCAATTCATCCTTTCTCTCTTCTGTTGGAAGCTTAAGCTTGAGAATCTGATCCGCTGATCGCCTTGTAAATAAGTGCCGAATCTTTTGCTCATCCCATCTATTCGTCAAGGGAATCAATAAATCTGTCACCCGAAGGTTCTCATATACCTCAATATTCTGGTCACGTGGATTGGGTTTGAAGTTTGGACAATCTCCAATCCATGGATCCCGCCAGACTAGGATATCTTTACCATCCCCCAGCATAAAATACATTCCAGCCTTTAAATTATGTTTAACTTTACAGATGCTCCTCCAGACCCATGATGAATTTTGAGCTGCCTCCACCTCCCAGAAATTTTTATTCCTGAGATACTTTCCCCTTAGCAACTGGACCAATAGGCTGTCTTAATTCTTCACAACCTTCCAGGCAAGCTTGGCAACTAAAGCCTCATTAATCGGGTACCTAGACCTCCTGCACTCTTGGGTTGGCAGATGGATTTCCAACCTTTCAATGCTAGATGCCTCTTCTTACCATCGCTCATAACCCACCAGAAGTTCTTTGCAAGCCTGTCAAACTCCAGACATGTACTCTGGGGCAAAGCAAAAAAACTCATGGGGTAAGTTGGAATGGCAGCCACAACAGCTTTAATCATTGTTGTTCGTCCAGCTTGAGAGAGCACCTTCGCCTTCCAGCCCGATATTTTCCTAGCCAGCTTCGCTTTAAGGTTGTCTACTGCTCGAGATTTTGCACGAGGGATGAGAAGCGGAAGGCCAAGGTGTTTGGCTTTAGCGGGAAGTTTTTTCAATTCCAGGAGCTCCATTATTGGAATCGTCGGTTGTCCACCAAAGTTCTTGCTGAAATGGATCGAGGACTTCCCCCAATTAATTTTCTGACCGGACCACTCCATGTACTTATGGAGGCAATCATTGATAGATCTAGCGTCATGCACTGTAGCTTTTTCAAAGAAGAGTAAATCGTCAACGAAGAGCAAATGGTTGACCACCGGCATATTTCTTCCCAATTTAATTCCTTTTAATCTTCCGCACCATTCTTCTCTAAGCATTAGCCTTGATAAAACTTCCGAGCAAAGAAGGAAAAGAGGGTGACAGTGGGCAGCCTTGGCGGAGACCTCTGGTAGGAACGATATTGCCATATGGGCTTCCGTTGATAAGAATGGAAAAGCTAGAAGAAGAAATGCGGTCCCAAGTCCTATTAGTAAGAACATAAATAGTACATAATTAGTACATACTAATATTATACCTATTTGAAAGTTCAAGTACGCTTTGTGCCATATCTTTAATTTGTAAAATTAAAAAGTGCATATGTGCATTTTATATTCAACTTATGTAAGTTTGTGAATCTCATATGTTTGTGATATGTTATATTGCATATTCATCTCATGGATATGGGAAATATTATACTGACCAGAAATAACCTATACCCAAAGGTAGTCCTGAGATCGGATGATAGTACAGTTCACATCAGGGACATGCAAGCCACCACTAATGGAATAGTGGTTGATTTTCCCAGGCAATGGTACGAGGCTTGCCTAACCAGATCCTGGTGTGTGTGATGCACGGGACAATCCCAGAGGAAATGAGGGATGTACAAACCTGACTCTGGGGATTGAACAGAACGCAGTAAGTATACCTCTACCGGATCAGAAAGAGAAAGAAAGAGAATTGACTGGGAAATAGGAAATATGCATCATTTCTGCATTGCATTAATCATACATTGATATTCTGTTGACTATCACCAGTGTTTATTTATTGTATTCTTGTTGCTGTGATTGTTCCTGTTTATCTGTATCACATATCATGTCCCCTCCCCCTTTTACTGAATCAGTAGGACTCACCCCTTTTCTGTCTTGTATTTTGTATGTGGCACAGTGGATATTGTACACTGCAGATGAAATTATTTGATAGCAAGCAGACCTTGGACTTCGACCCCTATATCTTAGTGCTAAAGATTCGAACGTGGATTACGGACATGTTTGAGATACTAGTGGGGCATGTATCTTAAGGGACCACCTTTACCTCCATTACCCTGATTAGAAGACTTTGGGCTGATTGATGTAGACCCAGCCCTCCTTCACATTGATTCTACTCCACTGGCAGAGGGTAGTCATGTCTCCCCCGAGACCAAAATAGTAGACCTGACCTCCGATACTACTGCGATATCTCATTCCTCTCTAGATAGATTCACCATGAATTCTACTATTCTCGTCCGCTACATAAGAAAATCCACTCCGCAAAACGGTATGTTTACAGTATCTTGCAAAGAAATGTCTAGATCCAGCGGCGGAGCCAGGAATTTTGTACAGGGGGCAGAAACAAACATTATTTTAAATAATATGATTAAAAATAAATATTAAATATTATGCAAAAAAAAAAAAGTTTCAAACAAGATTTTCAATATATCAATATTGTCTAATAACTGAAGACAAATATGCAAAAAAAAAAAAATCTTATCAACTTAAACATAGATATATAAAACAATTTTTAAAACTTCCTTTTTCAAATTTAACTGAAAGTCTGAATTGACGGTTAAATTTATTTTTCATTTTTTTTATACTCTCTTACTGTTTTACAAACTCTAACACTAATAAGGGGGCACGAATTACAATTGAAGGGCACGAATTAATATTAGGGGGTAGGATACCTATAAATAATTTTTTTTTTTAACACTGAGGGGTGCGCCCCGCCCCCCCCCCCTGTCTAGATCCTTACGACTTGAAAATGTCGGAACGGCTTATAATAGTAGTATCCGAGTGATAATCCAAACCCTAGCAAATAATTTCATCGGCCTCGTTAGGAATATCCGATTGCCAATCCGAAAAGGTCTTCCATCCGCTCCTTGATAAATAAATAAAAAAAACATAGTGACAGCTAGTTTTTTTTTTCTTGTAGTACTGTCTAATTTTCACTTATAGACTTCTCCGTTAATTAGTATCCAACTAATCAGGAGACAAGACTTGACGAATGTCTCCGCCTTACAACCATGGGAAATAGAAAATGGAACATTGCCAACAATTGCTGTGCATTATAGCTTATAATGTTCCCCCAACGCGAGCAATCGAGGGATCCCCAGTCCTCGCCACCTTCACGGGATGGCTACCTGTGACAGAGCCATGATAGAAGTCTTAGGGGTGGAGAAAAATGGTTCTGTTCGGCAATAACAATAAGTCACTTTTTCTTTTAATATTATTTAGAAAATATTTTAAAAGTAAAAAAAAAAAAAAAAAAAAAAAACCCCAACTAAACATTCAAAATCTCAAAAATATAAACACTAATTCAACCACATTTTCATACAAACTTCAATATATTTTTAAAAAGGGTTAAGTACACTTTACACTCCTGCCAATTTATCCATTATTTCGAACGGAAAAGCCAACCACTTGCAAAATGCGTGACTGATTTTTTGGATGCAATGTGTCTAAAAAATAAAAGAACCGGGTACAAAGTGTCAAATTTCCTCAAACCACGTGAGTGCAAAGTGTAATTAAGTCTTTTTGAATATTTGGAGCAAAATGAGCAAGTGAGCCACGTGCAAAATATGTGACTAACTTTTCTGTTCAAAATAACGGATAACAGACAATGAGTGCAAATTGAAGGAAGTCCAAACCACGTAGGTGAAATGTCTCAAAATTGAAAGAACGGAGTGCAAAGCATAATTTACCCTTGAAAAAAACTCCATCAAATCATTCTTCTTCATACTTTTTCACTAAACTTAAATAATGTTTTATTACAAAATTCCATCAAATCATCATTCTTTACAATTTTTTTTTTATAAATTCCAATGAAAATCAACTTACAATCAAATATCTTTAAAAAATTTCACCAACTTTTTACAAACCCCAATAAAACTTCAATCTACCTACATATTCACACATCTATCACCTATTATGTTCTAGAGTAGAAACACCTACCTTCTATAATTCAATTTTTAAAATGCGATAAGGAGAAAAGAAAGAACTTCTTTAATATTTTATAAAAGTAATTATTTTTATGTATTAATTATTATTCTGCAGCTACATCCCTCTCTCACCTTCCAACTAGTAATTTCTCTCCTCTCCCTGTCTACCATCTTTTACTTTTGTAATTATATATTCTTGTCCTTGTAAACTTCTTTTGTTCATTAAATAAGAATTTTTCTTTTAATAAATAAGAAGTTTGTTTTCAAAATTTTCAATTAAGAAACTTCTTTTGTTTATTATTTTTGGTATCGGCGCAAATTATTTATCAAAGACTTATTATTTAGGCAAGAGACATATTCTGTTTATTGTACTTAGGTGCCAACTAATGCGGTGCATTATAGCTTATAATGGTCCCCCGACGGGAGCCATCCGGGATCCTCAGTCCTCACCGTCTTGACGGGATGGCTGCCAGTGATAGATCCATGATTGAAGTCTCGGGGTGGAAAGGAGAATAATGCAAATTATGTTCGGTAATAACAAATAGTCACCTTTTCTTTTCATATTATTGTGTAAATATTTTGAAAGTAAAAAAATCACAATCAAATACCCAAAATTTCAAAAAATTTAACACTAATTCCAACATATTTTCACACAAACTTTAATATACTTTTAAAAAATAATTAATTACACTTTGCATCCATATAGTTTGAGTGTCTTAACACTTTGCATATTGTTCTTTTAATTTTGAGACATTTCACCTTCGTAGTTTGAGAATCTTGACACATTACACTCCGTCAATTTATCTATTATTTTATACTTATTGAAAAATGTTTTCAATAAACATGTTTGTTGTAACCGCTAAACAACAAAAGTTATAATACTTTGCTGAAATACAGCTCGCGTGAAACTGTTTTACATTTTAAATAAGGGGCTCAAGTTTTAAAATTACATACAAAAACTTAACTAGGCTTCGTTTTTTTTTTGCAGTATTTTACTTTCTGGAAAGTACTTTCCATACTTTCGACTGTTTGGAGAGCCTCGTAAAATACAGTTAATCGAAACGTACTTCGATCAACCGTAAAAGATAGCTCGACTTTCTTGAAAATGGTTTACTTTTTGAAACGAGTGAATCTTCTTTCCTGACCTGCCTTTCACAGTCTTAAAGGTAGCAAAAAAACAATCAACCCGACCCCCTGACTCGAAACCGACTCGGTTTAACCCAAACTGGTCAGGTTACATCGTGGTTAGGGTCGTGTTTTGAAACATGAACCTGAGAAAAATTAAGTTTGTGTTCGGATCTTTAACACGACACCAAATTATTCAAAAGAACCCGACTCCGACAGTTTTACCTTTTTTCAGTGTCAAGGTCGGGTTTTAAAATATGAACCCGAGAAAAATCATGTTCGTGTTCGGGTCTCTAAGCCCGAAACTAAAGCATTCAAAGGAACCCAACACCGATGATTTTAGCTTTTTTCGGGGTCGGGTTTTGAAACATGAACCCGAGAAAAATCAGGTTAGTATTCGCGTCTCTAACTCGAAACCAAATCATTCAAAAGAACCCGACCCAACGGTTTTAGTTTTTTTTTTTTGGTCAGGGTCGGGGTCAGGTTTTAAAACATGAATCCGAGAAAAATCAGGTTCATGTTCGGGTCTCTAACCCGAAACTAAAGCATTCAAAAGAATCCGACCTCGACGATTTTAGTTTTTTTAGAGGTCAAAGTCGGGTTTTGAATCAAGAACCAAAGAAAAATCAGGTTCATGTTTGCGTCTCTAACCCAAAACCCAAACGTTCAAAATAATCCAATCCTGACAGTTTTAGCTTTTTCGTAGTTGAGATCGGGCTTTGAAAAAAATCAATTAGTGTTCGGGTTTCTAACTCACAACAAAATATTCAAAGGAACGTGAAAACTACTTTACAAAAAAAAGTGATTTACAGCTTAACAAACGTGAAAATCAAAACATTTATTAATGAATACATATATTTATTGTGTTTTTCCAAAAAATCAAAACAAGTGTGTTTGCTTGTTGGTAATAGCTTCAACTTGATCATCGCTACACGAATAAATACCCGAAATCCGACGCTAATTATCCGACTACATGAAGGATACCCGAAGACTGAAACAAATTATCCGACGAACTTTTTGTTTTCCACTTTTGTAAATAAATAAGTTGGACTCTTTCCGCCTGATCTTATAAAGACGTCATCCTACGAGCGTCACTCTTCCAGAAAAGGCAGAAAGACAGACGGATCGAGGGTATGCTCTCTGTGTCCACGTAGTTGTTGTCATACATGCCCAGTTTCCTCTTTAGTACGCTATAAATATGAGGCAAGTTCTTGCATGAGTCCCCGCGGATATAGTGTCAATATGAATCTGAAAGAAGTCCTTGTTTCTTTCTTCATATCTATGTCCGAACTCTTGCCTAAATCGTCAGAACCACAACCAACTCCGTCACCACCTTCCCAAACCATAGACCTGGAATCACAGCGAGTACCGGCTTCGAGTGTAGCTCGGCAGGATGTTGAATGGCAAAACATAATCATGGCGTTTTGTTTCGCATCAGCCCTTTCGATAGCACTCCAATCTCTGCAGATTCACTCCCCACTTCCACTATCTTGTCATTTGCTTTCCATGGCCATCTTACTTACTTTCTCTGCTCTCTTTGTTGCCAAATTTGTTAGATCAAAGTTTCCCACCGCTGCCCGAGTACTAGAACAAGTTGCAGTATTCGTCGCTGCGGGTGGATTCTTCCTTGCCATAGCAATTCCCTTGCCACTGCATCTCAAGTTCACCACTTGGGCCATATGTGCTATCTCACTGCTCTCTATCATCATTTGTGGTATATTAGAATAAATAGAACGCAGGGACTACATCCTTAGATTAATTTCTGGTAATAGAGCAGTGCTACGATTAATTAGATCATCAAAATCTCTTGTATGATTATGTAACAGGCGATTGTAGTCCCAGTGATGTTAACAGTTTAAGTATCGGTGATATAGTTAATTTGAGGGGCAATCAAACTATTGTTTCTTGGTGGCTCTAACCATACATCACATTCCCCTGTTCGAGGTGTAAAACTGTATGTTGTGATATGTTCCATTGTAATTCTGTTTGGAATAAATACATTTTTTACCTTCAAACTATGAGGGTTTTAATACTTTGCTAACCAAACAGTCACTTTTTTTCAATATGTTGATTTTAGATACTTTTTACATCGTGGGTTAAATTGTTTGTAATTTTAGATAGAAAATAATCTTTTTGCGTGTGCAATTATAATTTTGTCTCCATATTTTATTGTAGGATTTTATTTTGTGTGAGGGTAAAATCTTCCTTTCGTAATAAAAATAAAAAATCAAAATCCGTGTAAAATAACAGAAATTTTTATCTAAGGGTGTGTACTACAACAAAATTGTCCCAAAAGGTTTTTTTTGGGGACGGATTAAGTCCTTAGGATGGTCTCAATAACCCATGGCAAAAGGTTTTTTTAGACGAACTGCTTACTTTCCCCTTAGCTTGCAAATGTGGGAGCGGACGTAGAAGAATCCGACTACCCGCTTTTCCTTCTAAGCCAAGTATCCGAGCGCGCGGATATCCGATTGCCAATCCGAAAAGGTCTGACGTTTCCCTTAATTGGCATCCAATTTATTTTTTGCCTTAGCAGTTGGCATCCAATTACTGATAAAGAAACAGGACTTGATGAAACTCCCCACCTTACGACCACGGGAAATAGAAAATGCCAAAATGGAACATTTCCAGCTACTGCGGTGCACTAGGGGAGTAGAGAAGTAGTCAAGAAGAAATTTTCCATGGAACTTATTGATCCGTATGTGCAAGTTACAGGACAGTAACTTGCACATAACGTGCGAAACTTGTGCTACTCTTGTTTTTGCTTTTCTGGCCCTCTTTCATTCGGGGTTACCGATCTCTTTAGAATCTTCATGGGAAGTTTCCCTTTCCACAAACAGTCTGTCGCTCCAAGAAGAGGCTTCCTCCAGCAAAACTTCTAAAAAGGGCATAGATATACGCCCGAGTATCCGGAAATCCAATGCGATAACTACACTTACACATCATAAATTACCTTTGGACTCGTAAGGAATATTCGAAGTCCCGATCTAAAGGGGTCATGCTATCCATACTTATTGGGCACTTGTACTTATATTACAATATATCTATTCCATCTAAAAATAGCATTCTCATGTATTGTGCCCTCATGCATGTGACTTCATATATGTCATTTTAACGTGGATGTTTTTTTTTTTTCGGGCAACTAAAATATTATATTAATATTTGAAAATAATAGAGCTAGTATAGAATAAAAAATAGGCTAGAAGGCCAGCGAAAGAAACCTAACAGACCCAAGACACTATAATATGCAGGATCCAAAGATCCAGTTGCCAATCCAGATGCAATTGTTGGAACCACCAACAGCTACGAGAGTCGTAATACAAACACCATGACCACAAAACAGCCACAAGAGCCGAGACACAATACATTCCGACGCCAAGGGTTGGGATGCAAGATAAATTGGTTGCAAGGACCAGCATACAATACAAACACAAAACTGGCCACAAGAGCCAGTACACAGTACAAACATAAACCGGCCACAAGGACTAAGACAAACGCGACCACCACTCAAGCGATGACGGCTTTCACTGGAGGAAGGACGATTGGAGCTGCAATCCGACTCCTTTGGGATAATCTTCATGCAATGACTAGCTGCACAAGGAGGAGGAGGAAAAGGAATAGCTTCATGCAACACAAAACAACAGCGTCTAGAAGACCCACAAGAGAAAAATGACTAGAACTTTCCACAAGATGGGAGGAGGCTGCAAGGGCGGCATAAGGCCCGAACAGACCAACCAGGGGAGGTAGGGAGAAAAAATGTCGGTCGTGGCCTCCACGTGCCAGCGAGGAGAAGACAGACCAAGGGAGATGAGGCCGTTGGGGATGCTGAACACGGCTAGGCAGGTCAAATCCTCCAAAAATCGCTCAAAGCAGCCAAGATAGTGCCGATGTGATCGAACGCGTGAGATTCACACGTGCGCGTAAGGGCTCATGTGCCAACCGGTTGCCGTTGCTCTTGGCCAAATTTGGACGCTTGAAGGAGAGAAGCGCACCATGGAGGCCGTTCACACTGAAAGGCCACCAGAAAGGCCAGGATCTAACCTCCATTGAATCTAAAAAGAGGCCTAAAAACATATTGGAAAAGCACTACAAGGACAAACTCCGACCACTAGAGTCATGGCCAGAGGAGAGGACTAGTCAAAGCTCCTCCATTGATCGGAGAAAATAGAAGGAGGAATTGTTTCAGACAAAGGGGATAGGGCTGGGGTTCTAGAGAAAAGAGAGAGTCTCTCTCTAGAACTGTTCGGGATCTTCCTACAATTTTTTATTGTAACAAAGGGCTTTCTTATTTGGTGCACCAACTAGAATTCCCAAAAAAAACGCCTGCTTTTGACTGCAAATATCTGAAATTTAATCCCCAGATTTGACGTGATTTATAATTACTCCTTAGCCATCTTAACAATATTTTAAGTATTTCTGTTAAGAGTTCAAAATAATTATTAGGAAGGGGAATGTTTAAAAGACATTACAAATGGTTGCACGCATGCCCATGGATCAAAAGCAAATTAATGTACTGTTTTTTTTTCTAAGCCAAATTAGAGTACTCGAGTATATACAAATGGTATGCCATTCTGAGACCGACTAGCTAGCAATAATATTCTCATTCACAAAGAGCCTTTATTGTTCCCACAATGTGATATTGATATAGTTTATCTTTTCCCTTAACTTCATTATGGAATGTGAATGTGTGTGAATGTACAAATCCGATATCCGTTACAAATCCGATAAAACATCGGTTCGCTTCTCTGTACTTTCTAATCCATTAGACAAGTACCGGATATCCGACGACTTTGTGCCTTCGATCGGCATATGTAATTGGATAAACTCAAGTCAAGCACAACCACGTTTGTTTTTTTAGGGGGGGGCAGCGACCGACAATAAAGCTTCATTTGTGTTATTGAATACCCACGTTTCGCTTTAGGTTTTTTTTTTTTTTTTAGACAGCCCAGCTTCAACCACGTTATTTCGTGGAAGCTCGGCTGTTTTAAAATTTTTTTCCTCCCCCGAATCTCGATCCCTCTATCTCTTGTCTCTCTCTCACACACACCCTTAACTGCCCACCGGTACCGCTATTACTAGCAGTGGTGGATCTATAATTGAAGACTTAGGGGGAGAGTCATAGAGGAGAAATATTTTGAATGTCAAAAAAAATTTAAAACTACACATCCAAAATGTCAAAAAATTCAATATTACCTTCAATACATTTTCCACACAAACTCCAATACCTTTTAAAACATATACCATCAAATCATTCTGCAAGTTTATCACTCAAAATTATACAGAAAATAATATAAATGTTTACTCTGGATTGAAATTAGCAACTAAAGGAAGGGAAAAAAATTGAGATCGAAAGAGATTTGAAGTTAAAAAGAGAGAATGAACTTACATAAACCGAAACAACGTCAAAAGAAAAGAAAGAAAAAACAAAGTTAAATTAAAATTTTCATATGTAAAGCCATAGAAGAAACTTGGTGAGTTAAGTGATTTATTTATGTTAATTTTTTCAAAGGTGAGGCAAAATCAATAAATGTGAAATTGAGAGAAATAAATAACAAAATAGAAACAAAAACCGGTTTTTAGGTCATAAAATAAATTGCATCTCTGGTAAAATTTAAATTCCATTAGCATTTGTTGTTATTTTAAAAGATACTTTAATTCATTTCTTATTTTTGTCATTTTGAAGGGTATGATTTTTAAAGCATTAAATTTGTCTCATTCATTTTAAAGGATAAATAGTATTTAAATGGGTAAAAAAGGGATAGTATTTTTGGCCTTGCAAAAGAGATTTTTTCAAAATATTTGGAGGGCAAAATGATATTTGAAGGTGTAAAATTGGGATGAGATAATTTAAAAATGTTTTTTAAGAAAAAAATTTCAAAATTTTTGGGCGGGGCGGAAGTGGGTCTGCCCCTGATTACTAGTACCGGTAGGCACTGGTGTTGGTACCCATTTAGGCATTTCCTTCTCTACATTCTTTTCTTCTTTTCAAGTTTTAAGTGCTTTATTTTATGTTTAATAATATCCCTATTACACTTAAGTTATTGGTGAAGATCCCTCTTAACTTCGGCAACTACATCCCTCTCTGCCTAAGTACGGAGCATTATAGCTTTATAGCAAAATTAACAACATAAAGTCTACTCTAAGTACGGAAATTTCATGCAGTTTCTTTTACATACGAGTCCATAGCATGGTCTTGAAATCAAAATTTAGAAAGCACGAGTCTGAAAAGCAAATTCATTAAAAATAAAAACATATTACTAACAATTTTTTTCTTTTTCTTTTGGTTTTTCATTGACATTGTGTTTGAGCTTGTATTAAGTGGCCACAGTTGGCCAAAGTCTAGGCATCGGAGTTTTGCAGTATAAACTTATTGCTATGTGCACTTAACAACTGAAAGTTACTCTAAGTACCAAATCTTTGATCATGCAGTATATTCTTAGTGTACATTATTCGAGTCCATGCAAAAGAAAATCAGAAAGCATGAGTCTGAAAAGCAAACTATTAAAAATAAAAATATTACTTCATTAGTTCTTTTAGGGAGTGCAGAAAATCACACATGAATTTTAAGGCTGTTAGGAATTGGAGATGTAGTTAGGGCTCCTTTTCTAGTCTTTGGCAAAGTTTACGTTTTTTTTTTTTAATAGGCATCATTAAAAGAATATCTAATATTATTCAAATACTCAAAAATTAATTTAATTTAATAATTTATGTACAGTTTTGCAGTATAAACTTACCATTGCTATGTTTAATTTTTTTTACTTATCATGCACTAACAAACAAACAAAATTTATTTAAAAGGGCATAACCTAATAAACTATTTGCTAAATTACGTGAGAAAGTACTTATTTTTTTGTTCAGTAAAAAAAAAATCAGAAAAAACCTCTCTCGTTTATTCCATTTTTATCCCTATTATTTCTTGATATTTCTCGACTCTTATCTTTGATCAATTGAGATCATTCTAAACTTTGTACTGTAGCGTTCTTCGTGTTATTCTATGTTTTTTTGTTGTATTTAGTGTAGTTTTCATTATTCTGTTTATAATAATATTGATATGTCAAATATGAAAATACGAATTTAGATATAAAAAACTAAAAAAGAAATAAGAAATAGACAAAAGTAATTAAAAAAAGATCTCTTGATAAGTTTGTTATTAATCAAAAAAATATGACTTCAAGTTCACTAAAGGATTAATAAATGATAAGTCTTCCACTTTTCATAGAATTCTAATACAACATTAAATATAACAAATTAAAATGAGACTAACAACGTCTATACTCATGACAATCCTCAAATTTTCCCTCTTCTATCTTTTCTATTGGCAAAGTAGGTTTAAGTCAAACTTTTGACTTTCTACAAGCTGAGCTCAAGGATTGCAATTAGCCGCTTACTCTATAGTTATTAGGTTATTCTTGACAGATTCGATCGGGTGTTAATAATCTAGTATTTTTAGTTCTTAATTTTCAATATTTTATCTCTAAGACATTTTTTTGCATTATGTAATAATTTTTTTTTTATCATTTTTTCTAAAATATTGACCTCTTTCAAATTCATTCCTAATTCAGTCACTACTTGAGGGGTCCTTATGTGGGTAATAGTGCCAACATGATCACCACGTACTAGAATAAATAACCCGAAAGTCGTTGCAAATTGTATAATATCCGACGACCTTTTTATTTTGCAGTTTGCGCTTTGGAATAAAATAGCGCTACAGGAAGGATACTCGGCCGAAGTTCGTAACTATTTATCCGACGACCTATGGTTGGACTCTTCCCAAAAACATAATAATAATACTAATTTGGTGTCGTTGCGCATCCGTCGGCCGTACGTCTTTTTGCCTTTCTGGAAGAGTGACGCTATATGCAGGGACCTATGGCGTACGTCTTTATCTAGAAGGAGGGATATGCTTACATATAGTTTTATAATTTTCTTTCTAATTACTTGTCATATATGCCCTCGTTTCGTCTGCTCCCTATCAAATTATTTTTTTTATTATAATATTTATTTAAATTTTTTATTTTTTTATTTTTTTCATTAATTTTCATAAAATATTTTTACTTTTTTACCAATTTTTATGTCTTAAAATTTTAACCACTTTAAAATTTTAGCACTCAAACACCGCTCACTCACTGATAACATCACTTCTAAAATCGGCTATTACATAATCATTGCGAAAGTATAAATAAACAAACTAACTTTCAGAGATAACATGCATGCAATTGTGGATGATATACTGTTAGGGATAATAATTGGCACTAACAGCTCTTTTGTCTCGAATAACATTGAGGAGACAGCTTGCTATGATAATGATAGAACAATGGAAGGTTTTGTACTTGTGTTAAAAATAAAGTCCCACATTATTAAAGTAATATAGACAATTGAAACTAATGACTTATAAATAAAACCTTAATGTAACCTTTTGAATATAAGTGACCTTTCAACAGTGGAAGTAAGTCTATGACCGAACTACTTAAATATTTTATCTCACTTATCAGTTTAAATTTTTTATTTCTTATATGGTATCAGAGCGGCACGATCCCTCGACTATCCGGCAGAGTCCTGTAACAATCCGGCAGAGCCTGGCAACTATCCGGCAGAGTTCGGTAACCGTCCGGCAGAGCCCAGCAACCATCCGGTAGAGTCCAGCAACCGTCAGACAGAGCTAGAGACCACCCGGTAGAGCCCCGCGACCATATGGCAGAGCCCGACAATCACCCGACAGAGCCGGCGACCACTGGCGACGATCCTTAAAGTCCGGCAACCGTCCGGCAGAGCCCGGCGACCATCCAGCAAAGCCTAACAACCATTCGGCAGAAACCAGCGACCATCCAGCGAATCTCCAGCAACTTTATTTTCTCTATTTTGTAATTCCAAACTCAAGATGGGTCCACTTTGAGTTTGCAGGGGAGTGTTGAAAATGTAAAGTCCCACATTGCTAAAGCAATGTGGGCAATTGAAACTAATGGCTTATAAATAAAGCCTCAATATAACTTTTTGAATATAAATGAAAAAATCGAATATCCAATTAAACTTCTAACAATAAAAATAAGTCAATAATCAAACCACTTAATATCTTGTCTCACTTATCTGTTTAAATTTTTTATTTCTTACAACATGCATGCTTGGAACACCATCTCGAGGTAGGGCAAGGCATAGCTGGGAAAGCACTCCAATCAAATCATCCCTTCTTTTTCCCCGATGCGAAGACTTGTGACATAAGTGAGTCCATCACGCGCGCAAATGTGGGCTGAATGCGGCATTCTCAATCAGGCCAAGGAGCGCGCACAATGGTGACGATGATTATATATTACAGTCCTTTCTCCCTCTCAATATGAAGGGTAGCTTGGAACAGCAACTCTTGTTAAACAATTTCTCGGGTACTATGCAGAGAATATGTAAGAGCTTGGGGACAGTTTCCGAGGCAGAATTATTTGGCGGTGAAGTCTCTAAAGTTGGATTTCAGGAGGAAGCAACCCAGAACTTCATGCCAATGACTACGCCTAGGAGAAACTCTCAGTCGCTATCAGATAGTGATGTGAATTCAACTGAGAAGATGCCGCCTAAAGTATCAGATACGAGGAATGATGGAATTGAAGCAGATAGTCCTCATGAACAAGTACTGCTCTTAAGCAGATCCTCCTTTTTTTTTTTTTTTTGTTGTTATTTACTTTCTGTGAGAATGAAAAGAGCATGCTTTGGTTTTGGAATCTCAATAAATATTTTACCAAAACAAACTTTGAACAGGAGAGAACAAGGTGAGTAGCTAGAATTTGTGGTGAGTACTAGAATGACTGATTTTCTTTTCACCTGATGCATGTCATTTTATTGTGTGGAACATGATGAAAACAAAGTATATTGATTACTCTATAATGTTGTGGTACCTCGGGCAAAGGTTCATTTAGCAAAGTATGTGGAATGTTCAATGGTCACTTACACAATTAAAACCTAAAATGTGTTGAGGTAAGATGGGATAAAATCCATTGAAGTGATGCCCGGGTACGTTATTCATAATGCAGTTCACTTTTAGTTGATCCTATTATCTCCACTCAATTTATCTGGAATACGTATTCTTAACTTTTGAAAAAATCTCAAGGTATCCCTACAGTCAAAATGAATTTTTTTTTTCTCCTCAAAATGAATGTTATTTTTCCTGTTATATTGCATTTTTATTTTTCTTATTTTTTACCATATATTTTATGTTTAATTTTATACTCAACAATATTTTCTATATTATATTTATGTTTGTTTAATCTCTTTCTTTTAATTTGCTCATTGGAATTTGGAGCAATCCTTACATAAAGACTATTCTATCCAAGTTTCTGGTGTGTATTTCGTAACTTCTCATTTGTACTATAGAAGAACAAATATAAGTGTGGAAGATGCTGTTAAATGTCCGCAGACATGCATATACACCGACAGATGTGAAGTTATTTTGGCTTTGGTGATTATTTTTGCTAATGCGCTTTGACCTTATCATGTTGCATATACTTGGGACTAAAACGCAAAATAACTTCTTGCAGTAATATTTCGACGTTTTCTTTGTGCATCATTTTTAAGAGATTGTAAGATTAAATTCTTAACAGTTTGGAACTCTTGGTGAAATTGGAACCTTTCCCAAACAATATATGCATATGAGTCTATAAGAGATTGTAAGATTAAATTCTTAACAGTTCTATCTCTGTTCTAGCTAGGAATAAGAAACTTTGCCAATTTGCACATATATATACATATATGGTTTATTTTGGCTAAGAGAATCAATTACATCATACTTACTCTTAAAGCATGACAATCAGCATTTTTCTATATAACTATTTTGGGGAAAAAAGTGATTTTGCGTTTCTAAGCTACCAAATCAATCTCAAACATAAAATGGGTCCTAACTAGTTACTACTTTTAACACATTAAATCCTCAAACTTTTAAAATATATCAATTTACACTCTAAATAAAATCCGACCCTCAATTTTGACCAATGCTTGTAATACCTTAGTCAAACTGTCAATTGTTGTCGAAATTAGAAAATGGGCTTGAAAAATAGTTCTGGCTTTTGAACGCCCTTCAACTTTTACAAAATCAACCACGCGGGCCCACAGGCTATTAGTTTTTTCTTGGGGCCGCCCAAATATAAGAAAGATAGCTTCTCCCTGGGTCGTATGACAAAATGTAAGGACATTATAGAAATTCAAGAGTTAGCTTTTTTGGGGCACGTTATATGTAATATATTTGCTTATGAGTCGGTTGCTAAATGAGACGGTGCCAAATAGTTATCCCTAACAGTATATATCATCCACAATCAAATTCAATTCAGTATATGAGCACAACATCTCATATGAATGAATTCATATCCACAAACAATCTTTCCCAGAACAACTGGGGTTGCTAACAACTTCCTCCGCTTCAATTGTTCAACGGCACTATCATTTGCTGAAGCGTTATCCATTGTTATTGTGAGAATTTTATCAATGCCCCACTCCACATACACTCGTCAAGCTCTCTTGCAATTGTCGCTCCTTTATGATCTGACACGTGACGAAATGACAAGATTCTCATTTGTAGTTTCCAATCAAAATCAACAAAGTGAGCAGTAACACACATATAATTCATATTCTAAATAGATGTCCAAGTATCAGTAGTGAAGCAACACCTGAAACTATTGTTTCTCATGCAAGCTTTCAATGCAGTCCTTTCCTCCAAATATAACCCCATGCAATCTCTCGCAATAGTGGAACGGGACGGCATCTTAAACCGAGGCTCAAGATCATAAATCAACTCTACAAACCCATCATTCTCTACAATTCTAAATGGGCACTCATTTAAGATAATCATCCTAGCGATCTTTCGCCTAATCCTCTTCTCATCAAACCTAACAACCCCCAAATCACCAACTGTATTGGACTTCGCACTTTTAATGTCATGACTCAAGAAAGATTGCCTTATATCGGCTTGAGAGTTTTTCCTTTTATACATTATACATGAATTCAAGTGCTGCTTCAGTCCCGAAGTCCCATTACGTCTATAATGACACCTAAATAGTGAACCACAGTAATTACACTTACATTGAGACCGATCCTGATCAACAACCTCTAATCTCGTGTAGTGATTCCATACATCTGATGGATTAGCAATTCTCCTTCTCTTAGGAAGAGGAGGATGACCACTAGCAGTAGTAGTTCCCGCACCCTCTATTGTGGATGGGGTTGGTGCCGATGTGCCAGCAGGGCTTGAGGTCCAAGCTTGTGACATTGGTATAGGGCATATAGGCAGCTCTATTGGTCCCGACGTACCTCTAGGGCTAGGAGCAGGAGATGTGTTCAGTGTGCTCCCCGATGTAGAGAGCGGTGTAGATCCTGCAATATCCTCCATGTTCATTCAAATCTGAGAAACAAAAATTCCAAAATCAGACGCCTATATTCCAAATTATCAAACATATTAAATATATACCGAACAATGTATACTTCCCCTAAAAGTTTTCTCATTTCTAATGTTCAAGAATATGATTAACATGTATTTAATTATAGAGATTATGAACTTAATTAAAGAAAAAGAAAACTCATGAGTCATGAAAAAAAAAAAAAAAACTCATGGTCAGTGGTCAATATGTACCATCAACATATATATATACTTTTTTTTCTTCTTCTTGTAATTATCATCCAAATCAACACTTAAACAAATGCAATGGCTCATGATAATTACAAGAAGAATAATAATTAATTAATTATTATCAGGATACTATTTAATTGTACAGCTATTCCAGGAGTGTTCCTAAGGATAAATAGGCAAAATTAAATGATCAGAGTCACTATTAGTTCACTAATACAACCCGGTGAACTGAGAAAACTAAACAAATGATAATTAAGGAATACTGTATTAAGGGCTCATGAATCAGAGTCATCCACTAAGTATTGATTTAATTTAGAATACTAATTAATTGTACTGCTATTGGGCGGCATTCTCAGTTCACTAAACAAATGCAAGGGCTCATGAATTGGAGCGGAACCTATAGGAGTTATTTTGAGTGAATAACCACTGCCGGCGTCATTTTAAACTGCATAGGACTTATTTAACATGTTAATTTATTAATTTAGAAAAAAACATGTTAATTTATTACAAATGGCCGAATGGGCACCTCCACTCCATTGCCCAATAACTTCACACCGAACAGCTCAAGTTTCAACTTTCAACAGCATATTCAAAGAGTCAAAAGTGAAGTTAGACTCTTCGTTTGGATTTTAGTAACTAGTAATTAATAATGTAGCAATAACTTCACATGGTCACACCGAACAAAGTGTCAAAGCCTATGACTCACAATTCCACAAACAACTAAAGGACAAAGCAAACCGTTCACAACTTTACACCAAATAAAGTCACGAACTTGCAATTTCACAAACAGTACAAACCAAAATTCTCAGAAAGTTCAAACGTTACAAAGGGAGCTCAAACGTTTGTTCGCAATTTCAAGAACTCGATGGCGTGCAGCGTGCTGGTCTGCTGCCTACTGGATGGCGACGGCGTGCTGGGCTGGTCTACTAGAAGCTTGACGGCGACAGCGTGCTGGGCTGGGCTGTTCTACTAGAAGCTTGACGGCGACGACTTGTAGAGTTGCTGGGGAACAACGTCACTGGGTCAGTGTGGGGGTGGGGGGAAACTGGGTTTCTCAGTCTCTGGAATTTGAATATGGGCAAGGCGCAAGCCGCGCAAGGCAACAGCCAACAGGGATTTCACAATGTGAATCCCATTGTAATAGGGTTAGGGAATTTTACCCTAACCCTGTAGAACGGTGCCATTCACGACCGGCGCCTTTTACTTTTACATTAGTATGTTTTTTTTTTTAACATGTATAAAACGGCGTAGTTTTGTAACTTTTGTTAAAAAAAAAAAAAAAAAAACTTAAACGGGGCGATTTTTTCGCCGGATTAGCGGGCGGTTACCGGCACCGGTAATAGCACCGCTAATCCTAAGATATATACACCGGTTACCGGTTGCGGTGGTGGTTAACCCGCCACCGCCGGTGCAAATGCGCACCCTTAACCCTAACCCTGTAGAACGGTGCCGTTCACGACCGGCGTCGTTCACGACCGGCGCCTTTTACTTTTACATTATATGGTTTTTTTTAACATGTATAAAACGGCGTAGTTTTGTAACTTTTGTAAAAAAAAAAACTTAAACGGGGCAGTTTTTTCATCGGATTAGCAGGCAGTTACCGGCACCGGTAATAGCACCGCTAATCCTAAGATATATACACCGGTACCGGTACCGGTACCGGTACCGGTACCGATAACCGACAATTTGCCGATTGCGGTTAACCCGCCACTGTCGGTGCAAATGCGCACCGCTATCCACAATGACATGTTGTCACTGAAAGTTTGTTTCTCTATTTGTACTTTAACAGTGAAAAAATAATAATTTAAAATTATTAGAATAACTCAAAATTATAATAAAATGGTTTATTACTGAAGCATATTATATCAAATGAGAATATATGAATTAAATAGATAAAACAAATTCATACAATTAAAAATACTCACACTGTTCCAGAAATACATGATAATTGATGTTAAATTTAAGAGAAATTGAAAATGTAGCCTGCATATTCTTCAATCCATTAGCTAATTAGGGATCAATAATTGTGAATCTTTATCTGAAACGATTTAGTGTATTTTATGAAAAGGGACGCATGATAATTGGTTTTATACAGTTAACGTATTGTGTCACTTATTAACGAACAATTGAACCTATTGTTTGATTCTCAAGAAAGACATTTCCGGCATCCTCGCGTGCGCAATTTCCATCAACTTTGATAGGAAAGCAAAGAGTGAAACTATAGTTCAAAACACATGCGAGTGATGCATCAGTACATGTGTGAATCAGAAGTTTCTTCTCGGCGTCTTTCTGAATTCATATAGATATTGAAACGAATTCCAGCATCTATTTAACTAGTCTGAGAGCTAAATTAGTCTCTCCATAAACCTAATATTCCCGTGAGCAGACACAAAATCCGGAAATAGTCTGAGAAGACAATAGAGGAAGAAATATATAACTTTTTGGATTCCCATTGATAGATTGCAAAAGAAAGCTTTTCTAGCTTCAGTCAAAATTAGTGGTCTTTCATCTTTTTTAGCTTGAGCAATGTTGGAGACGGTAGGTGTAGGTTCAGGGCCGGCTCAAATCAATGGGTGGCCTAAGGCAGTCTAAATTATTAGGCCTTTTATATACATTTTAATATAAAAATATTTAAAATTATCTGAAAATTATTAAATTTAATATAAAATATTTAAAGACCCATTAATTGTTTTATATGGCCCCTCATACATGACATCAAGACCCATGACTACCAAAGTTTAAAAGTCTATAGGCATTTTTTTTCCCTTTAAACAAAGTTCAAAAATATCTAAAAAAGAATTAGGGGGTCTTGAAAAAACATCACTTGTAAAAAGACAGTCTCTCATGGTAAAAAAAAAAAAAAATAAAAATATTGCATCTTGCCATTACTTTTTTGTTTTCTTAAGACAATTGTCTTTTTATTTATTGGGTTTCTAAAAATAAAATTACTCTTTACGAGGCCTTGCTTAGGGTGAGGCCTTAGGCAACTGCCTAAGTTACCTTACCCTTGAGCCGGCCCTGGAAAAAACTTAAGAGTTTTCTCATAAGTCCCTAGTTGTTGGAGGTCTCCAAAATCTAGAGAGGATATTCTTGAGTTTCTAGAGCCATTTGATAGAGAAAAACTCTCAGAGACTGTGAATGCCGCTCCGGCAGAGATGCTTAGATTATTACATTACGGTTTTCATAGTCAAGCGGTTGCCCATGTCTGAATCACTGTTTGTAAGGATTTCTTCGTAGTGGATTTCAAGTGGCTGCTAGCCCGGAAATTTTTCCTTTAAATGGTATTTCAAAAGTTTTCACTTCGTCATCAAATCTTTGTCTCTTTGTGTGATTGAAGTTCGATTTAATTTTCTGCTGCTTATTATTTGATTGAGTTGATTATTATATATATCTAGGCTGGCTGAACAATTTTAGAACGTATTTTAAAATTATTTATTGTTTTATTAATTAGAGAAAAAACACATTCACCCTTATAAATGTTGTTAGGGTAGTCTAAACTGAGTTTTTCAATATTTATTGTGTTTTTCCAGAAAATCAAAACACGTCTTAATGAAAGTGTTTGTTTGTTGGTAATCGTTCCAACTTGATCATCGCTACAGGAATAAATACCCCAAATCCGACGCTAATTATCCGAGTACCTTTTTGTTTTGAAATAAAATACATCTACACGAAGGATACCCGAAGACCGAAAACAAATTATCGGACGACGCGGATCTTTTCTTTTTGGCCCTTCTTGGCAGAGATCCGACCTTCAATCCATGATCCATCCGTCTTTTGTGCCTTTTTATGGAAGAGTGGCCCGTAGGATGACGTCGTTATAAGATCTGGCGGAAAGACCTTTTTATAATATTAATTTAAAAATAGTCTTTTAGTTTTCAAACTACTGATCAATTAATCATAGCCAATTTTCAGATTTTTATTAGATTATTAAAAAAATTCTTCAGTTAATCTGTGATATAAATTTAAAAATTAACAAACTACGTCAATGTGATGATTTATATCATATATGTTATGTCAAATAAAAAATAAAATTAAAAAACTAAAACATAACAAATAAATAAAATTTAAAACGCAAAAAAAAAAAAAAAAAATTGATAACTTGAAAAACAGAAATATATAAATAAACAGTTCAAAAATTTAAGACTTAAAAATAGAGAGAACAAAACTCCAGAGGCTCGCAGGGTGGGATGGCAATGAACCACCTACGCAACTCAAGGGGGTTTTGCCACCTTTCGCCTCTTTCTGGGGTTTCCACTCGAGAGTTCTCGACGATATCTGAAGTGGCTTGCGGCCACTCCATGGAATGGGGTTGCCGCTGTAAGAAATATGCTCTAAAAATATTATCTAAATAATTGTTATTTAGATGTCACGTGTTTATATTTATTTATTGTGTAATATGTTGTGACATAAGATGTTACACGGTTATTATTGAGTGATATTGTAGAAAAGTCATGCCAATGATTAATGAATCAAAGGGGAAGTATTTTTCGGTTCCTTGTTCACTTGATGCTTTGTTCTAGATCGAGGTACATATTGATGTACAAAAGTCTACACTCGTTGTGCCTCTATTTAATAGGATGATGACTTCGTCATTGAGGTGGTGACCTTAAGCAAACGAGTAGGTGTAAATATATAGTATGTACTGAACAAGATCAAATATGAATACCTTATAGAATTGATCATTGATGTTGAGAAGGTATTCAACATAATTAGTTTATTGTATCCTTAGACCTGAGAGGTTTATATAGATCTATTGTTGCGTACTTTTGCCTTAGCTGAGTCGTTTGGTGATGATTTTTTTAGGTCAAATATTCCAAATAACGTTGGTCTTGTACATAATAAATGAGTTTGTATAAATGCTCAATAAGGAATCCACCAGTCTCTTTGATGAGCAGTATATTCAAGATATCTGTATAGGGTTGGACTAGAAAAAGAATCCATGGGCCAATGGTATTTTGTGAAAATATTTTTCGAAATTTAATATATTATATATATTTATTTGTGAAATTTTTTTGGAAACAATTGATAGTCCAACAAGTTATAGATTTTGAATTGAGAATTATATGAGTTAGGGACTTAATCGGTGATATGATTCTGGTCCTATTGACTCATGTGGAATATAGTATGGAAGCATAAATAAACAAATAATTGTTAGCAAAAAAGATTTCACAAAATCAATCTCAAATTCTCGGGGTGAATTGTGATGACATGATTACAATTAGTAGAAGTCCAAAATTCGGAATAAAAGAATATAAGGGAGTTAATGGAAAAAAGAGTTTTTCCATGTGATCTTACGGCGAAATCTAAAATCCCTAACGATTCATGCCTATCACAGCTAGGGTTTTAATATATAAAGATAGCCATGAGATAGTCTAACCTAATTGACTAATTTTAGTTTGAGAGTTGGCCATCAGGACTCAGAAAAACCCTAAGATAGTTGTGAGTGTGGAGAGAAAGGAGGCAGAACGCTTGGGCTGCTATTATGGAATTTCGGGATTGTGAGATCGACAAGAACCTGAAGATTATCGAAGAATTCTCGAGATCTACAAAGAGAATTGGTAAGTTAATTTTTCGCAATCGTAACTTTCAGCCGCAAGCTAGTTCCCTTCGCGACTTCCACCCCACCAAGATTTGGTTAGAGCCCTATGAAGTCCAGACTCTCCAACCCACAAGATCAACTTGTCAAGGGAGAAGAGTAGGAGGTTTTTTTTTTTTATTTTTTTTAAAAAAAAAAAATTGCTCTACTTTTTGTTTCCGTTTTTAAAAATTTGTTTCCAATTTATTTTTAAAATTTTGTGTTAATATTTTCGCGTGAAATAAAGTTAAAATCCGAGGACCAAAAGGTCTTTCACCATGTCCATGTAGTTGACGTCATACATGCCCAGTTTCCTCTTTAGTTCGCTATAAATACGGGGCAAGTTCTTGCATGAGTCCCCGCGGATATAGTGTCAATATGAATCTGAAAGAAGTCCTTGTTTCTTTCTTCATATCTATGTCCGAACTCTTGCCTAAATCGTCAGAACCACAACCAACTCCGTCACCACCTTCCCAAACCATAGACCTGGAATCACAGCGAGTACCGGCTTCGAGTGTAGCTCGGCAGGATGTTGAATGGCAAAACATAATCATGGCGTTTTGTTTCGCGTCAGCCCTTTCGATAGCACTCCAATCTCTGCAGATTCACTCCCCACTTCCACTATCTTGTCATTTGCTTTCCATGGCCATCTTACTTACTTTCTCTGCTCTCTTTGTTGCCAAATTTGTTAGATCAAAGTTTCCCACCGCTGCCCGAGTACTAGAACAAGTTGCAGTATTCGTCGCTGCGGGTGGATTCTTCCTTGCCATAGCAATTCCCTTGCCACTGCATCTCAAGTTCCACTTGGGCCATATGTGCTATCTCACTGCTCTCTATCATCATTTGCGGTATATCAGAATAAATGGAACGCAGGGACTACATCCTTAGATTAATTTCTGGTAATAGAGCAGTGCTACTAATTAGATCATGAAAATCTAATGTATGATTATGTAACAGGCGATTTAGTACATGTTTAACAGTTTAAGTATCAGTGATATAGTTAATTGAGGCAATCAAATTGTTTCTTGGTGGCTCTAACCATACCACATTCCCTGTTCGAGGTGTAAAACTGTATGTTGTGATGTTTCATTGTAATTTTTTTTAAAAATATTTTTTAGTTTAATACTTTGCTAACCAAACAGTCACTTTTTTTCAATATGTTGATTTAGATACTTTTTACAGGTAAATTGTTTGTAATTTTAGATAGAAAATAATCTTTTTGCGTGTGCAATTATAATTTTGTCTCCATATTTTATTGTAGGATTTTATTTTGTGTGAGGGTAAAATCTTCCTTTCGTAAAAAAAAAAATAAAAAATCAAAATCCGTGTAAAATAACAGAAATTTTTATCTAAGGTGTGTACTACAACAAAATTGTCCCAAAAGGTTTTTTTTGGGGACGGATTAATACGTCTCAATAACCCATCGCAAAAGGTTTTTTTAGACGAACTGCTTTTTTTCCCCTTAGCTTGCAAATGTGGGAGCGGACGTAGAAGAATCCCACTCCCGCTTTTCCTTCCTATCCGAGCTAAGCCAAAGTAAATTTCAACGGCCTCGAGCGCGCGGATATCCGATTGCCAATCCGAAAAAGTCTTCCACGGTGGACTTGTCTGACTTTTCCGTTCATTGGCATCCAATTTTTTTTTTTTCCTTAGCAGTTGGCATCCAATTACTGATCAAGAAACAGGACTTGATGAAACTCCCCACCTTACGACCACGGGAAATAGAAAATGCCAAAATGGAACATTTCCAGCTACTGCGGTGCACTAGGGGAGTAGAGAAGTAGTCAAGAAGAAATTTTCCATGGAACTTATTGATCCGTATGTGCAAGTTACAGGACAGTAACTTGCACATAACGTGCGAAACTTGTGCTACTCTTGTTTTTGCTTTTCTGGCCCTCTTTCATTCGGGGTTCCCGATCTCTTTAGAATCTTCATGGGAAGTTTCCCTTTTCCACAAACAGTCTGTCGCTCCAAGAAGAGGCTTCATCCAGCAAAACTTCTAAAAAGGGCATAGATATACGCCCGAGTATCCGGAAATCCAATGCGATAACTACACTTACACTTCATAAATTACCTTTGGACTCGTAAGGAATATTCGAAGTCCCGATCTAAAGGGGTCATGCTATCCATACTTGGGTTGTACTTATATTACAATATATCTATTCCATCTAAAAATAGTATTCTCATGTTTTGTGCCCTCTGACTGTGACTTCATATATGTCATTTTAACGTGGATGTTTTTTTTTTTTCAGGCAACTAAAATATTATATTAATATTTGAAATAATAGAGCTAGTACAGAACAAAAAATAGGCTAGAAGGCCAGCGAAAAAACTAACAGACCCAAAGACACTATAATATGCAGGATCCAAAAGATCAGTTGCCATCCGGATGCAACTTGGAACCACCAACAGCCACAAGGTCGTAATACAAACCAAGACAAAACAGCCACAAGGCCGAAACACAATACATTCAACGCAAGGGTTGGGATGCAAGATAAATTGGTTGCAAGGACCAGCATACAATACAAACACAAAACTGGCCACAAGAGCCAGTACACAGTACAAACATAAACCACACAAGGACTAAGACAAACGACCACCAATCAAGCGATGACGGCTTTCACTGGAGGAAGGACAATTGGAGCTGCAATACGACTCCTTTGGGATAATCTTCATGCAATGACTAGCTGCACAAGGGGAGGAGGAAAAGGGACAGCTTCATGCAACACAAAACAACAGCGTCTAGGAGACCCAAGAGAAAAATGACTAGAACTTTCCAAAAGATGGGAGGAGGCTGCAAGGGCGGCATAAGGCCCGAACAGACCAGGGGAGGGGGGAGAAAAATGTCGGTCGTGGCCTCCACGTGCCAGCGAGGAGAAGACAGACCAAGGGAGATGAGGCCGTTGGGTGCTGAACACGGCTAGGCAGGTCAAATCCTCCAAAAATCGCTCAAAGCAGCCAAGATAGGCCGATGTGATCAAACGCGTGAGATTCACACGCGCGTAAGGGCTCATGTGCCAACCGGCCGTTGCTCTTGGCCAATTTGGACGCTTGAAGGAGAGAAGCGCACCATGGAGGCCGTTCACACTGAAGACCACCAGAAAGGCCAGGATCTAACCTCCATTGAATCTAAAAAAAGGGCCTAAAAACATATTGGAAAAGCACTAAAGGACAAAACGACCACTAGAGTCATGGAGACGAAGATCCAGAGGGGAGACTCGAAGCTCCTGACCGGAGAAAATAGAAGGATTGTTTCAGACAAAAGGGATAGGGCTGGGGTTCTAGAGAGAAAGGAGAGTCTCTCTCTAGAACTGATCTTCCTCGGGATCTTCCTATTTCCAATTTTTTATTGTGAACATCTGACAATTCTCTTTAGGTAGAAGCTTAAAAGAGATTGAAAATTAACCCCTTATTTGGTGCACCAACTAGAATTCTAAAAAAAAACGCCTCCTTTTGACTGCAAATATCTGAAATTTAATCCCCAGATTTGACGTGATTTATAATTACTCCTTAGCCATCTTAACAATATTTTAAGTATTTCTGTTAAGAGTTCAAAATAATTATTAGGAAGGGGAATGTTTAAAAGACATTCCAAATGGTTGCACGCATGCCCATGGATCAAAAGCAAATTAATGTACTGTTTTTTTTCTAAGCCAAATTAGAGTACTTTTTTTTTCTAAGCCAAAATTAGAGTACTCGAGTATATACAAATGGTATGCCATTCTGAGACCGACTAGCTAGCAATAATATTCTCATTCTCAAAGAGCCTTTATTGTTCCCACAATGTGATATTGATATAGTTTATCTTTTCCTTTAACTTCCTTGTGGAATGTGAATGTGTATAAATGTACAAATCCGATATCCGTTACAAATCCGATAAAACATCGGATCGCTTCTCTGTACTTTCTAATCCATTAGACAAGTAGCGGATATCTGGAGACTTTGCCCTTCGATCGTCAAGCACAGCTGCGTTTGTTGTTGGGGGTGGGGGGAAAGCGACTGACAATAAAGTTTTATGTTATTGAATACCCACGTTTCGCTTTAGGTTTTTTTTTTTTTTAAATAGCCCAGCTTCAACCACGTTGTTTCGTTGAAGCTCGGCTGTTTTAAAATTTTTTCCTCCCCGAATCTCGATCCCTCTATCTTGTCTCTCTCTCACACACACCGTTAACTGCCACCGGTACCGCTATTACTAGCAGTGGCAAATTCATGATTGAAGTCTTAAGGATAAGAGTCATAGAGGGAAATATTTTGAATGTCAAAAAAAATTTACAACTAAAATATTTAAAATTTCAAAAAATTCAATATTACCCTAACACATTTTTCACACAAACTCCAATACCTTTTAAAATATATACATTAAATAATTCTGCAAGTTTATCACTCAAAAATTATACAGAAAATAATATAAATGTTTACTCCGGATTGAAATTAGCAACTAAAGGAGAGAGAAAAAAATTGAGATCGAAAGAGATTTGAACTTAAAATAAAAAAAAAAGAGAATGAACTTACATAAACCGAAACAACGTCAAAAGAAAAGAAAGAAAAAAAAAAAATTAAAGTTGTCATATATAAAGCCGTAAAAAAAACTTGGTGAGTTAAGTGATTTCTTTATGTTAACTTTTTCAAAGGTGAGGCAAAATCATATTTTTTTTTAAAGTGAAATTGAGAGAAATAAATAACAAAATAGAAACAAAAACCGGTTTTTAGGTTATAAAATAAATTGCATCTCTTGGTAAAATTTTAATTCCATTAGCATTTGTTGTTATTTTAAAAGATACTTTAATTCATTTCTTATTTTTTGTCATTTTGAAGGGTATGATTTTTAAAGCATTAAATTTGTCTCATTTATTTTGAGAGATAAATAGTATTTAAATGGGTAAAAAGGGATAGTATTTTTGGCCTTGCAAAAGAGATTTTTTCAAAATATTTGGGAGGCAAAATGATATTTGAAGTGTAAACTTGGGATGAGATAATTTTAAAAGAAAAAAAATTTCAACTTTTTTTTTTTTGGGGGGGAGGGTGTCCGCACTTGATTACTAGTATCGGCAGGCGCTAGTGGTGTACCCGTTTAAAAGATACAGGCATGAGCGGTGCAGGTCCCAGTGGAGACAGAAACCGTCATCAGTACTACCCAAACACAGCCTTGGCCCACCAAGAGGTGGGGGAAGGGGGACCCTCCCCTCTCTTGGAGGGATTTCCTTCTCCATTCTTTTCTTCTTTTCAAGTTTTAAGTGCTTTATTTTATGTTTAATAATATCCCTACTACTACACTTAATTTATCGGTGAAGATACCTCTTAACTTTGGCAACTACGTACATCCCTCTCTCGCCCAAGTAGGGAGCATTATAGCAAAATTTACAACATTAAAGTCTACTCTTATAAGTACGGAAATTTCATGCAGGTTTATTTTACATACGAGTCCATAGCATTGGTCTTGAAATCAAAATTTAGAAAGCACGAGTCTGAAAAGCAAATTCATTAAAAATAAAAACATATTACTAACAATTTTTTTTCTTTTTCTTTTGGTTTTTCATTGACATTGTGTTTTGAGAAAATCAAAACACGTATTAATGAATGTTTGTAGGCTGTCTTGAGGGGTCCTTTATGTGGGTCATAGTGCCAACATACTCACTACGTACAGGAATAAATAACCCGAAAGTCGTCGCTAATTGTAGTATCCGACGACCTTTTTATTTTGCAGTTTGCACTTTGGAATAAAATATCACTGCAGGGCCTAGCAAAAGAAAAATATCGCTGCAGGAAGGATTATTTTTTGGTGCAGCTCTAACTATGTGAGGGGTAAAAATATTTCCGTAGATAAAGCTAGGTATATAATGGACACCAAATTAAACCTCCTAGCGTGATTCAAGTAAGTGAGAATAATAATACTATAATGGTACCGGATGTCGTGATGTACACGTGTTCCATATAATTCATTTTGAGATAAATATATTTTTTTATTCTTCAACTATATAAATATTGACACTTTGCACACCAAGCAATCACTTTTATCACATTTCACCCACCAACTATAGATTTAAGACGTATCGCATTCTCTGTTTTTTTTTTTAATTGATTTCTTAATATTACAAATCCATTAGGACTAAACTTGGTGCTATCTTTGATATCCAGTGCTTGACACAAATTTTGGAGAAAATCCAGTAATATTTTTCTATCAGAACTTGGAATGGGGGTAAAATTGTAATTTTATTGAACGGAATATTCAATACCTTTATACAAATGCTGCATTGCTTATGAAATATCACGTGTTTGTGCATGCCCTATAGAGACAGTTACTAATATTCAAAAGAAACAGTTGCTTATACAATTACAGCACGGATTTCGGAATCCAGCCCGTATATATAGGCAGAATGTTATATTAGCTTAATTTATCTAGAAGTTCAATCAAACCGGCATTATTGATAGACCAGATCACATTTTAATTATGGTGTTCATGGATTTGTGCTGTGATGGTGCATCCTGTGTGTCGGTGAAGGGTTTAGTACTCTAGCAGCTGGGATTAATGTTAATGGATGGCATAATTATAATGACATCATCGGCTTGTGATCCTCCTATCTGCTGGATTATTGGACTAGGTATATTCCAAAGTTTACTTAAAGAGTACCGAACGAACATATCAAGATATGTGCAAGATTAATTTTAATGTTTGAATGATGTGAATATACAAAACTTAATACTTATAAGTCGACGTATCATTCTCCTTCCAAATTGAACAGCTCAAGGTTTTTCTAATTTCTTCATAATTTAAAATAAAGCGTAAGTCCTCTTTAATTTGACAAGATACTTAAGCTTCTAACATTAACCGGGTGCTATTCAACCCAATCAGAACTGCAAATCTTCGATCAAGGGTCAATTACAAGCTTATACACTGAATTGAACCAGGTGACATAGATAGATAAGGAAATTCTGGAATTAGATTATATATAAGAAGGATTAAGTTGATATACAATCTCAAATTATGGACATCTAATCACAATCAAATTAAAGTTTAAACCCTCAGACGTCGGGTCCTCGATTTCATGTTTGCGCAAACAATTTGAGGAGGCAGACTTTGTGAAAGCCTTAATTAATTCATATTCCTTCGATGAACATGACCAATAAACTTGAAATCAAGTAGAATAGTTGCGGCCAAGTGTCAAAGCATCATCAAAAATTGAGGAGTCATGGTTCGCATGTATGGTCTGCCAGCTGGATTGATATGAAGCGGCTGAAGATAAAGATAACAAACTGCCAAGTGAGGACCAATTGGGATCCGAGGGGCTAGCTGCAGACGGGAGTGTGGAAGGAATTACTGACATGTGTTGGGTATTATGGCTGGAGGAAGAGAGAGGCTCGGGGGGGTTGGTTATGGGGGAAGTGGGGGCATAGTGTGAACCATATAGGGGATTACAATGGTTGTTAAGGTGAAGAGCTGGACTGGAATTCGCATTAAGCAAGAGTCTCGTGTTGGTAGTAGTGGGAGAGGCAAATTTCTGCATGGGAATAAGAGTTCACGTCAATACAGTTTTCTTTCTACAAAGAAAAGACGATAGTAAAGCCTCCGACAAAATTGAGATTTTACCTCTTGAAGCGTCCGGCCCAAAGAAGGTTTCAAAGAAAGCTGTGAAGAATCAGCAGAGAGTTTGTCGCTCTTGTTAGCGCCACTGAAGTTTAATGGAAAAGTAATCAGCTAGTCAAGGACTAAAGACAGGTATAAGAGGATCTTCTATACTTAGTTAAATAAAAATTTTACTTGCTTTTGGGCTTCTCCAGCCAGTCCGCTCCACATATCAAAGCCTCCATGATATCTGGATCGTGAACATCAAAGGCTGGATTGATTGTCATAGCTTCAGGACTGAAACCATAATTAGAGGTAGAGATTGACATTGGAATTACCAAAATGTCACGAGCCATCTTTCCAAGAGTTGGAAAATTTTGGCTATTACTATGCCACCAGCTCAAGATATCCAACTCTCCTTTTACATGGATACAGCTCTCCTCTAAATATCGATCGAGTTCTGCCCTTTGTGAAATACCACCAGTAACACCATATTTATAATTGAACCACATGCTTTCCATATCGCCCTCATCATGATATGATGTTGTGTTAGCACTAGCATCACAAATTACTGAAGAAGATAATATTGCCTCTGGGGCAAGATCCTTCACATAATCATCGAAAAGATCATTACTTGAATGCAAATTTCACAAAGTCTAATTTTCTTCGTGGGTCCAAAATTACTGCAATTACTAAAACCGTATGACACTCACGAAAATACTTGTCAAACTTCACTTTCATTCTACTTGCCATAGTGCAAATGTATGGGTGTTCACTCTTTTGCCACTCCAGCAATTTGTAATGAATGTCACAGACTTTGGGAAAGTACAGATTTGTAGTAAGGCATTTGCTTTCTGATAATTTGCAAATTACACCATATAAAACTTTCAAACACTTGTGCAAATTTAGTGCCATATCCCATTCCTCCCCAGATGGATTCTTCGTGAACTCGCAATCTTGATTCTCTACGTAAGAAAATGCTTCCTGGAACTCTAGTGCACTCTCAAGCATGAGGAAGGAAGAAACCCAACTCGTAGGAAAATCTTCAGAAGGAATCTTTTTGCCTTGCAAATTATGGAGCTGCCTTACAGCATATTCGAACTTCTTGTTGCCAAGTGTTGTCTCCTGAACGTATTTTACAGCCTTCCCTATATTATGAAGTATGTCACTTATCTCATGCAATTCATCTTGAATAAGGCCACTTATCATGTGTGTGGTGCAATGGATGTAGAAGAAATCTCTGTAGCAATACTGGTTATTACCTTGATCAGCAAGCTGGGTTTTTAGCATTTCAACTATGTTGTCATTTGACAAACAACTCTCTAAAGTTATAGAGCACAATTTATTGTCAATGTTCCACTCATGTAGCAAATTTACTACCGTTTTGGACAGAGTTGGTCCCGGATCATTGCACTTCACAGCAAGAACTTTCTTCTTCAATCTCAACCCATCTTCAATGAATTGTAGAGTGAAAAAACAATACACATTCTTCTTACTATGACATGTCCAAAACTTAATTGTTAAGCTAAAGGGAGGAGGGAGCACACTCAGATATTCGCGAAGTTTCTGCTTCTCTTCTCTGTATACAAGACGAATGTCAGCCTTTAAAGCGTCTTGTGACTGAAGTTTAAACTTCGGCTGTAAATTCTTCACAAAAATTTCAAAGAACTCATGCTTAACCATTTTCAATGGATACTCATGCTTAATAATCATTCTTGCCACATCTAAGCGACTCCTTTTTTCATCAAAAGTAGAATCTCTTTTAGTCTTCAAGCTTGTACCTGTGAGAATATGATCTGTCTCATTCCTAGTTGTTATTTCTTCATTATGTGCTGCTCTAAAATTTTTAGCAGGGCATGTTAACAAGTGATTTATTAGGTTTGTGGTCCCACTTTTGCTTGACCTTGCGAAAATCTTATTACAGTGCAAACACTTAGCCCGTACTTTCCCAGCTACTTTAACCTTCTCGAAGTCCTTCCAAACTTTAGACACTGACTTTGTTCGTTTAGACGGAAGTAAGGGTGCTGAAATTTTCTCGTATGTGTCATCTTGCGTTTGAATTGAAAATAAAGGTGTGATCCCTATCCAATCTTCCATCTTGGTTACTTTATTCCCTAAAATGGATAAACCCGTTAGTAGTAGAAGAGATATAGCTAGTGTTCAAACCACTTTAAACTTACAAGTTAGGAATTTGACATATCATTATCGCCTTTGATGAGTGGGTAATTTGAGAAAATACAAAGCAAGTCAAGACAGAACACGTAAAAGGGTTCCTACGAATTAGATTTTCATTTTCTAGGCGGGATTCCAAAGTACAATATTCTACAACCTTATGATACCTGCATTGTGAATTGTACAACGTCCCACACACTGCGGAATGGTCGTGTACTACGTCCCGTAGTTGGGGACTATATATATTGGGTCCCTAATTTTTTTGGTTCCTCGTAGGACTTCCTTAATTAGGTGCTGCAGGTCAATTAATTAATTAGTTTTCAGGATTGGAGCAAGATATTCATAATTTAATCTATTTATAGGTTGTATCTTGTGTTAATGGTGTAAGTATGTATATGGTTTTAAAGCTCAAAGAGATTAAAAAAAAAAAAAGAGTACTAAACATATGCCCGTCTTCAAACCCTTTTGAGGCAGGAGAATAAGGCCTTTCTGAGAGTTAACATATGCTGAAAACATATAGTCTTAACATCTTAGGTAAGAATGTTCTATAATTCTAAAATTATTCACAATGAAAATCTACAATATACAGTTGAATTTGACCATATTGTTGATTAAAGCGTCAAAGAAGTCATGGTGCAAGAAACTATAGTCATTCCAATATTATGGTTTCCTTGGATATGATATGGGATAAATCATTTTGTTAACATTGCTAATGATTATTACAACAAACATAACTCATATGTAAGACATACCTCACGGAACCAATCCAGTTCATGTATCAACTCTGACAAAATTCTGGATATTCAGACCATTTCAACTCAATAAACATCTCACCAAATCCTGGAAAGAAAACGAAATGGTAAAATGAACTGAATATAGCATTCAACTAATTGTGGAAACAAAACGTTAATATGAATCCTAAAGGAAGTAGAGAGAGAGAGAGTTGAAGGAAGTCCGCACTTCCCTTGTTCGGCCAGAAGAAAGGGAAAAAAAACAAAAAGGAAGTCGTCGCACTTGCCTCTCGTGAAATGAGAGAAGCAAAGCTCTCATTCTCCAAAATAAGCGACAGCCGAAAGCCGAAAAGCATGTAGCGAACGAAAGACAGTTAACCCACGAAACGCCGAAATGAACAGAACAGACCATATATAGGTGGACTTGCCATGCTTTGCAGCTTTCCTCTCCCTCACGCCCAGACCGTCCGTTTTGACCGCTGAAGCACTTGCTGTGTCCTCAGCGTTTCTCCCCCAACCCGGGCAGGACGGGCAACTAAAAATCTGAAACGATAGAAAGTGTATGGCTACTTGTAGACAGGAACTTTGATTTTATTAAGGGAAAATTGCCATTCTAAACAAACATCACTTTGACAATTTACCTCTCTTGACTATTAATTTTCTCAACCGCGTAGATTTCGCGTCTATGATCAGTGCCAGGCCCAGGTCGGAGGGGACAACGACACAAAAATTTCAAACGTCCAAAAGAGTTGCCTGGATATTATAAAACAAACAGCATTCAAACTAGGGGCGCACAGAACCGGACCGGACCATAAAACTGGACCGGACTGGACTGATTTTGTGGTCTTAAAAGTAAAAATTCGGTCCGAACCGGATTTGAAAATCGGATTAGTCCGGTTCGGTCCGGTCAAGATATTTTTAATATCCGATCTGGACCGGACCGGACCGGATTAATAATAAACATTTTTTAAAATTTTTTTAATACAAAACTTTAAAAAAAAAAAAATTTGCGTAAGTCAAAAAGTACAGTTTTGAATTCACATTTTTAAGTCTTTAAATCAATTCACATATTTAAATTAATAAGCAAACTATAGTACTAGTTAAATGAATTCATATTTTTAAGTCTTTAAATGAATTTACATCTTTAAGTCTTTAAATGAATTCACATATTAAAAATAAGCAAACTATGGTAGGAGTTCACATTTTTTTTTTAATCTCAAAATTAAAAAATTTGTGTTGAAAATGAAAAAAAAAAAAAGGAAAAAAAATTGAAACCGGTCTGGACCACTTAAGTGGTCCAGACCGAACCGCTTAACAGAAGACCGGATCGGACCGAACCACTTATAAGTGATCCGGTCATGTCCTTTATTTTAGTAGGACCGGAAATCCGGTCAGACCGGATTTCAGGTCCTGCAGCCCTACTTCAAACAGTAGTGGCTTTTCTTTCTTTTTTTCCACTCGGCTTGCAAATGTCGGAGCGGATGTAGAAGTATCCGACAACCCTTTTCCCTTCTAAGCCAAGTATCCGATCGTTAACCAATCCAAACACTTATAGATTTCAATGGGGTCACAGCGGATATCCGATTGCCAATCCGAAGGTCTATCATTCGCTCCCGCTTCTTATAATATTTTATTTCCACTGTTTACTTGTCTGACTTTTCCTTTAATTTGCATCCAACCAATCAAGATAAGGGCACGAGGAAACAACAGTGCGAGACAGATCAGGCCGACTAATTTCAGAAAGTGTCTGCAGAGATTAAAAAAAAAAAAAAAATCAGAAAGTGTGCATGAAGTGATTGGATCCATCCAATACTTGTTACAGACAATATAAGTGGTATATTCCAAATAATTTGAGATCTAAAGGCCAGTGCGAGAGTTGAAAACTAATATATGAAACCTGCCTCCTGACTCCTGAGATCCATTGCATTTTTGTGTGGTTGTAGCAACAGTCTTCTTTTTTTTATGAGATCTAGTTTCAATCTAGATATTTTATAATAAATATAAAAAGTTTTGATAAAATTCTTTTTCTTTCTTTTTATTTTATTTTGTTATTAACACTCATAAAATTTTACTATTTTTTTCACAATTTTCTAATAAATCTGAAGAAAATTTTAGAGGGTGTTTATTTGTCAAAATTTTTTTAAAATTTTAAAAATCTTTATTTTATTGAGATTTATGAAAAATAGAGTATGTATATGTAAAAGTTCAAAATTTTAAAATATATTTATTTTATTAAAAAATTTTATACTCCAAAATATTAGAGAAACAAACATCACCTTAATCTTTTCAATTTTTATAATATTAACTTCTGATAAGTTTTACAAAAGCGTCAAGGGGAGTAGTTCTTCTTTGACTTCTATACTCCCCTGTTGCACCGGTAACTTTCCAGTATTTTCAAACAAACAGTCGTGCTCTTCCCTCCAGGTAGGGACTTAACTACCGGGACTTTCGTTTTATTGGAATTGTGAAATTTTAAAAATTGTAAAATTTTTAATAGAATTATGAATGTTTATATAAATTAAAGTTTTATAGTTTCGTGTAAAAGTCTTTAATTTTTTTTAAGATATTTAATTTTTATTAGAGTTTATAAAAAAGTAAAATAGTAAGATTTTAAGATTTTTGATATAATTGTAAATATTTAATAAATTTAAATTTTATAGGTTTTCGTATAAAATTAAATAAAAATTTTAAAAAATATTTAATTTTTATTAAAATTAATAAAAAAAAATATGTAAAGATAGATGATTTGATGTAATTTTTTTAAAAAAAAATTATTAGAATTTGATAAAAAAAAAAAAAAAAAAGTATGCAAAGAAAAAATATTTTAAATTTTTTTAAAAAAGGTATTAGAATTTGTATTAAAAGTTGTTAGAATTTGTGTTAAATATATTAATATTTGTATAAGATTTATTAAAATTTTAAATGTTTATTTTATAAATTTTGTTCCATTCATTCTAATAAGAATATTTTTACAAAAAACATGCATACAACTCCGTCCGTCAAACAACTTATTAACTTCCGCGTGCCAAACGTGTAGGTAGTCTTGCTTGTTTCCTCTGGCAGAGATATGTTATATTATTGTTGACATAAAATCGAGATATTATAATCTTTATCTCAACTTTTTCATCTTATTTATTTGGCATTTTTCTATTATAAATAGTTCATCCAATATATATAAATTAACACAAACTTTAAAAAGCATGCAACCTTAAATATATTAGATCTTTCAATTCCACTGTCATTTTTGTCCTTGCCACTTCGCCAGTGCCCTTGACTCGATCCGTGTCGGATGAAGATCTTTTGTAATTTTTTGTCTAGATTATACGGTGCAATTCGAAAAGAGATAAACACATAAGATTGGGCAGAACTCAGAAGATTGAATCAATGACAATGAGAGATGTTAGGGGCAAGTAATAGAACACTTGGAATGTTCTGAGTTCATGGGAAACATGTAAGGGAAGACAAAAAACATCAATTACGGGATTATGATTTTATTAAGGGTGTTATCGTCATAGCAGTTTGAATATCAGGGCAAAATAGGCAAGTGAGCCATGTGTTTTACATGTGTTGGACATTTCTATTCATTTTGATGGCGAAATTAACCAAGAGTGCAAATCGACGGGACTATGTCTCAAAAATGAAAGAAGGGGTATAAAATGTCAAATCCCTCAAACCTAGTGGATGCAAAGTGTAATTAACTTTTTTTTTTTTTTTATTGTCAGAGACAAAATAGGCAAGATAAGCACATGTTCTATACGTGATTGAGATTTCCATTCATTTTAATAGATAAATAAATAGGGGGTGTAAATCGAAGTAACCTAGAACTACATAAGTGAAACGTCTAAAGAATAAATGAACGGGTGCAAAGTGTCAGACCCTCAAACTACTTGGGTGAAAAGTGTAATTAACCCTTGTTTGTAATTTTGTATTGGTTATATAGTTAGCTGGAAGTTATTTCTGGTTAAGATTGAGGCGCGTGACATAATTTTTGGCTTTTTAATTTGTCTGTTGGCATAATACCTTAATCATGTTATTTTTTGGTTCATAGATATGGGATTTGACGTTCATCTTGTCGAAACCATGCAGGATTAGGATTAGAAGTTGAGTCTATTTGGTAGAGACCTTATTGCAATGGGAAATTAAGTGGTTCTTATTGTAGAGATCTTATTGGGAAAAGAAGTTGAGCCTTAGCCCATTTGGAATCTCAATCGGTGGATGAACGATGTTTTTGAACTATAGCAGATTTCTGATAATTGGATCTTATTGTAGCAGATTTATGTCGTCACACCCCTTCTTCAAATTAGTGTTAAGAAGATGGTTTCTATAGTTTTTTTTTTTCTTTTGGGTGGGGGCGGAGGGTGAATGCTTATACTTTATCTTGTCTTATTTTGCCCCCCATTAATTACGAATTTTTGTGCTAAACACGCTTCAGATTGTACATGACTGAGTGATTAAAATCATTTTTCTTTTGATTTATTTGGATAAGTACTGAATTACTTATGAATTTTTTTCGCTCAACATGCTCTAGATTGTATAGGACTGAGTAATTAAAATCTTTTTTCTTTCAATTTAATTACTATTCCTGTAAATAGATAAAATATCTATGCATTAGAATTCTTTTCTAATAAAACACATAAATCGAATTTGATTAAAAATTAAAAGCTAGTTTCATGTACTAATTGAAAATGGACGTGAAATATTCTTAATAATAATGTTAATTGTCTCACAGATCACTTACTTTTTATCAAGTAGTATGATATTTCTCCCATGTTTAACCTGATATCTGCAGAACACATAATTTTTACCCTGAAATAATGTCTTGGTACAACCTGATAGGCACTCCAATTAGGTTTGGTGAGGCTCGCTTCACAAAAAAAAGTTCTCCCAATTTCACGCAGTTCTAAAGAGATCTGTAAACTTGTTAGCTTCCCACTGTTTCATAATTTATTTTGACCTGTCCTCCCACTAGACCTCCACTTACCTTACCTTTTCTAGTAGACCAAGCTTCCTCTGTTCTTCATGTCTATGTCAGATAATATAATTCAAATTATATATTTAGTATGTTTTTGAATATAAATTTATTAAAAAAAATAAATTTTATTATTTGAATTATATTTTCAAACACATAATATGAGAGGCTTGGCTGCAAAGTGGGCATTAGCCATAAGAAATCATTTTGGATTTGTGTAGGATTTTAACGAGGGTTGTAACTCTCGGTGAAATTTCAACCTTTCCCGAACTATATATGCATATGAACGATGGGTCAAAAGTTATTGGGCGAGCCTCGGCATGTCCTGGATTTAAACAGCCTAATTGAGTAGGTGACTTTCAGTACGCGACCCATTCAAGCTTTCAACTGTCAACAATGGTTGGAAAAGAGCAAGAGGAAACTGAAGGAAGCCCAGTTACACAACCTGTTACAGAAAATTCAGAAATCAGTGCTTAGGCAAATAGTCGGGTTAGCAGTATCCATTGTCTATTTTTAATCACAAACGTGACATTAAGGCCGCACCGGGGGCCACGCCAGACCATGTGACAGTGGGTGCTCAATTACGCAGAAGATTTGGTGAAGTTTCAGGAATTGAAGCATATAAAAATCTCGGGTTGAACTTGCTGAAAAGTAATGCAGAATTCTAAGGATAAGTAGTCTTGTTTGGGACTGCCAAAAATGACTGTATAGGCCAAAATTACTTGCTTAGGCAAACATTCAATTGTAATTATAAGATATTAAATTAGAAAACAAACGATAATTTCAGCCATCACCCTAGCCAGCTAAACTAAGGTACAAGTTGTTCTATCTCCTGCTCTAGCTAGTAATAAGAAATTTTGCCGTTTTATGTCTTCTTGCTTCAAAATATACACATATATATATACATATATGACAAGCACTTTTCTACATAATTTTTTTTTAGAGGAAAAAGTAATTTATGCGTCTCTAATTTAACTACCAAAATAATCTCAAATAAAAACAGAATCCTAATTAATTACTATTTTTAACATATTAAACCCCAAACTTCCAAAATATATCAATTTATACTCCAAAATAAAATCCGACCGTAAACTTTCACCCATATAGCTTAGTCAAAGTGTCAATTATTGTCGAAGTTAGAAAATGGTCTTGGAAAATGGTGCTCGCTTTTGGTTTTCCTTCCAACTTTTACAAAATCAACCACGCGGGCCCATAGGCTATTACTTTTTTATTGGGGCCGCCCAAAGCAGCAAGAAGGTTTAGAGCAGTCTATCATCACTCACTAGAATCACAGAAGTACGTACTTGAAAATTTTCACATAGCTTTATCCATTATGCCTTTGAAATTGCTGGTTAGGTTTTTTGGAAAAGGTTCTAGTTGCTATACTTCACATTCTAGTAAATCATCAGCTTGCATCGAAACTAAATTCAGTTAAATTCATTTGGAATGGTTTCAAATAAAGTTGTAGGGTTTTTTTTTTTAAAGAAAAAAAAGTTTTAGATAGTTACTTTACTCATGAAGTGGCATTCTCCTTCAAATATACAATTTTCTTAAAAGAACTAAGAATGTTCATTATCTTTCATCTTATAAACGTGATCTTTTCATAGTCCTCACAAGTCTACAGATAATATACGAGTGTTTGCCGAAATTTGAGGACAATGTGTCTTGTTTACATGTGTGTCTGCATGTGAGTATCACATGAAATGGCATTTTCTTCATGAAACGCAATGGCAAACACCAAACATAGTAAGACATTTAACTTAACTACCTTATCCTCTAAACCAATAACTTCAGAAGCCAGTAACTTGGCACGTTCATCAGCGGCATTACATTCCACTTTCCAGTTGGGCGTTTCCATATTCCATTTTGACAGCGTCAAGTTCCACCTGCTTACATCAAAGGGTAGACATATAGCAACAAAAGTCAAGGACCAATAAACTAGAAAGACGATGAAAATAACTTCAAACCAATTTGAGAGCGTTCTACCCATGAACAAGCTATAATCTAGGAAAACACAAAATTACTACACAACAAGCAATTGTATAATGTTTCCATATCCGACTTGAGTTGGTTGATGAACAACTAGAAGTAACAAATAGCAAATGAAGGAATAATGGATAGAAACCAGTTGGGCCTTGATTTCTTCCTGTAAGTTCTCCATGTCAGATGTGAGTTGGTTGACAGCAATCCTCTGAAGATAATATCCATGAAAAAAACAGATGAATTACAAATAGGTTCATCCAGGGCCTCCCAGAAAATTTTGGAGAACACGCTGCAATACTTTAATATAAAAAAACTGGAATGGCCAAGAGCACATCAAAGGAAGTTTTATAGACGGACAGGAATTGGGAAAGCCTTTAGAGTGCAGACCTTGATGTCAACTTCCATATTGACTAACCAGTGGTCAGCAAGTTACACAGATTTTTGTCGGACCATCTACTGCCCCATTGGCAGTAGTCTCAAATTGGATAAATCACAAAGAGTGATGCACCTAGACTTCTCTATTACAATCCTTTAACAGAACTAAAAGTCCTGCTTAGAATTTTGAGATGGGCATCAAATACAGTAATCTTTCTTTTCAAGTTTGTCTATAAGGTACATGCATTTTCTCAAAACAAAATACCCATTTCAAGTAAGAAAATGAAATGAAAACAAATCAAGAAAGAGCGGAGGAAAGAAAGAGAGCGTTCATGGATTGATCGAATGCACTAGGACCATTAGGAGTTTTAAACTTTGGAGGCCCTAGACACCGCTGTACAAATTGGGATAAATTTTTTTTGGGAAAATGACAAAAACAAATACGAAGAGATCAACGGTCAGAATTTTTTTATTAATTTTTCAAGACAAAAGAGAAAAGCTTGTACGGTATACGTCCTATTTTGCGGACGAGGGAGAGTGGTGTCCGATCTGATCGCAGAGGGGGAGAGCTGTTGTGTGACAATATTTTGGTTTTCGCAGATCTTCTCGCTCTTTTTTTCTCAATGTTCGTTTTTTATTTTTTTTCCTTTCGCATTTTCTTTGTGGGTGATAACGTTACCCGACAGTACATACAAGTGACGTGTTTGACAGGTTTCTCTGTACACGTGTCATTGTGGTTGCCGAGCACCACAGATATTGTGACAAACACAGTGCAGATTTAAATGCCGGTGTTAGTAAAATTTTAATAATTTTAAATATGGTGTTAATATTTAGTTGATATTATAATTTTATTAATATTTGTGTATAATTTATTAAGTTGTATTAATATTTATAAAAAAGATAATATTGAGTTGTATTGGTAGTAATATAGAAGTAATGTTGGGATTGTAATTATAAAGGATTGGATTCAAATTTTAAAAATTTCACCAAAATAAACTTGCCCTTAATTTCATGACATTAAATTGAAAAGTACATTTAATTAGACATAAATTTTCTAATTGTCGTTATCTATTTATTAGTTCCAATCTATACCAGAAAAAAAAAAAACAAAAACAAAAACAAAAGGCCGTGACATTCACCCTCTTGTCCCGGTAAGCCGAATGCCTGAATTCTTTATTTATTAACCAATTGAAAAAACTTAGATTAATTGCTCATTCACTTGGGCATTTGTTTTTTTTAACTCATAGGTTCTTTACCTTCAATAATAATTAATTTTCCAGGTTAATGGACTGCACTCTTTTAATGATTGCTTTTCTGATACCACATAAAAAGTAGTTACCAAACTTAAAATACTCTTGTCCCCCTCGGCGCCTCAGTTAGTAGGGCTGTTCAAATCTAGTAGTGGTGCCTGTTATAGCAATAAGTGCTACCGTCACGTTTAAATGCGGTAACCAACTTTTGATAGGGGCAGTTTTAGCAGTAGCGGTTCCAGTTTACTAACATTTATATTGGGTCATTTTTTTAGCCTTTTACACACTTGGTCCAATTATTTTTTTTTCTTTTTTTTTTTATGTTTCATTAAGCTCATAACAATAAAATCTAAACTAATAAAAATTTAAAATCAATAAAATTAATTGTCACTGCCAAAACCTTGACTTCGGTCTCACAAATTGCAGTGCCAAACATGCCCGAAGAAATTATCACAACAAAATGATAGCATAATGTGCGGATTCTCCCCCAAAAGAAAAGAAAGACAGGATAACATGGGAATTGTCTTTGCAATATTGTAGAAGTATAAATACAGGTCACGTCAAAAAAACAAAACTTTACAAGATCAAGAGGATTTACTATACTATATATAAAGTCATTAAGAAACACCAGATCATTATTTAAACAAAACAAAACAAAAAATCATCAACCAATTCACTAATCAAAATTAAAAATAATAACTTTCAACAAATCACAATTGACTATGTCTGAATAAACAATCCCAAAATCCAATTCAGCATAAACTTGATTGAGCATAAATTTGTAGCTTAAGTTCACAAAGTGTCTTCATAACTTTGACATGGGTAGTCAATTGATGAATATAGCATTTAGGATGAAATCTACTTAATATACACAACATCAACACCTATAAGTAACTATGTTTAGAAATAAAGAATCGATTAAATTTTTGGGAAAATTTAAAAGTCAAAGACTCAACTTCCTCATAAGTCATAACACATTTTTTTTTGCTAAGGACTTAGAATTGTGTTTGTAAAAAAATATCCCTCTTTTTACTGAGAAAGAAATCCACTTAGCACCTTATTTCAAGTACAATTATTTAGTTGGTCTAGAAATTTCCCATCTTTCATAATCATAAACATGAGAAACCCAAAACATCCCTCACTTTCTTGGTTAAAAACGTAAAGATTACACAGAAACTGTATTTAAAATTCTAGAAAGAGCCCACAACGGAAACACATACATCAAAGAAAAGCATTCAAATAAAACAAAATAATCAATTATATTTCATTCAAAATAAGGACAAAACATATGTAAAAAAAAAAAAAATTGATAGAACTCCACCGGGGGGGGGGGGGGGGGTGGTTGGGGGGCGCAGCTGCCCTGGCTTGCCCCCCTTCATCCCCCATTGATTACAGGTAGGTCTACTCTCCTTTGGCACTGAATTCTTTTATGTTTGGCAAAATACAGTCAGTCTGGCGGTATTCTTGTTCATTTATTAAGAGCACTAATATCAGCTATAAAAATCTTAAGTGAAATACACATGAGCTAATTTATTGATAAAAAAAAAAATAGAATGATGGGTGCAAAGTATCTAACATTAATAATTGAAATGTTTAATGTCTTTGATTAAAAAAAATGTGTACTGTCTCAAACTAATTACTAGTTTAGGATTTAAATTGTCAAGTCTCTTATTTTAGACACGTGTTTATTAAGTTATGCGTTACCACTTACCAGCGATCGTGTTTGCTTTCTAAAATCCATTTATCAATTATAATTGTGACTATCTTATTGAGGGCGTGCAACCTAGACCTTTACGATTCAGGAGTAGCCTCCGAGAAGGTACAGAGAAGGGTTCTATTCTATGATTCACCTTGGGAAGGACAAAGGTTGGATCATATGGAAAATAAAAGATAGAAAAAAAAAAGAAATGTAAAGTTTGTGCATCATGATATTTTATGCTCCTATCATATTTCATTTTACTATGTTAGACCAGGGTTATTTATCTGTTCATCGTATATTGTATGCTATTTTTCCTTCCTGGTCTTACTACGTCCTTAAAACTTACCCTTGTTTGTGTTTTCCATTCATACTTTGCGCACTTCTAGCAGGGAGCAATGAGGGTATTCGATATGTGTCAGAATTACGTGCATGTGAGCCATTTGCTAACGGTTCAAATTTTGGTTTGAGTGTTGATCACTGATAAGATGGTGATCACACTTTAGCTATTGGACCCCGCTCGAGCCGCCACCTCCTTTTGCGGCGGTAGTCTAGTACATGGATGTACTGCCTTTGAGGCTTGTGGACTTAGGGCACTATGCTGGGTCATATACTAATTAGCTATTATTTTTATGTTAGTTGCATTTTCTCATTCTGGGCTATATATATTTTGTGGAGGACTTTGGGAATCTTTTATGGGCCATGTGGCCCATCTTTTATTTAGAGCCCAGTTTTCTTTTAGTATATGTTAATTGAAGGAGCAATGCTCCTAGCATTGTTGTTATTTCCCTTTTTCACCGTCATATCCTCGCTTATTTAGTAATATATTCCTATAAGATAGTTTAGAGCAGTGGCGAATGTAGGGGGCGGCTCTGGGGGCCGCCGCCTCCCATTGAACCGGCCAAACAAAAATTTAGATGTAAATTTTTTTTTTTTAATTCATATGTTGGTTTGGGCCTATGGGAGCCCGATCCCCATAGGCCCAGTCCAACCTTGGTTTTTCCTGCAGGGCCTTGGGCCTAGGCCCCAGGCCCTTTATTTTTTAATATGCAGAGGGTGAAACGGCGTCGTTTCACCCTCTGCCTTAAAAAAAAAAATTTAAAACGTAAAAAAAATGAAAAAAAAAAAAATCAAAACAGGGTGAAACGGTGCGTTTCACCCTGTTTTAACAAAATATACTCTCTCTCTCTCTCTCTCTCTCTCTCTCTCTCTCTTCGAATTTTCCCTCCCTCTCTCTTTCTCGCCCACCGCCGCACCAACCACCATCGTGCCCACAGCCCACCGCCCACGGCCACTGCCAGTCTGCCCCGTTTTCCACCGGACCACCGCCCACTGCCTCCAGCCGCTGCGTCGCACCACCAGCCACCAGCCACCAGTGACCAGTCCACTGTCCACCGCTGCTGGGTCTCTCACTCTCTCTCTCTCTCTCTCTCTCTCTCTCTCTCTCTCACGGCCCACGCCCCACAATCCACATTTTCTCTCTCTCTCTTGCTCTCTACGTGCCAGCTCTGCCTCTCTCTCTTGACTCTCAGCTCTCTCTCAAATTCTCAATCTCATTATTTTGATTTTTGACGGTTTCAATTTTTGCAGGATAGGAGGATCCTCGAGATTCTCTACAAGTTACAATTAAGTAGAAAAATTCATTTATTTAGTATGCTAAAAATGCTAAATGAATTGCTTGGATATTTGTGGTTGTGAAATGGAGGATGATTGAATTGGTTTGGATTGTGAAATTTTGGAGGATGGGATTGAATTGGTTTGGAATTTGGATGTGATTTGTGAAACTGTTTATTTGAATTTGTTTGTGAAATTGTTTTCATTTTGAATAATTTGATTGTAATATCAATTGAATGCAATGTAATTAGATTGGAATTTGGATTTGAATTAGGGATTTTGAACTTTTGTGACATTGGGGATTTTTTTTAATAGTATCATTTTTAATTAATTTGATTGTAATATCAATTGAATGCAATGTAATTAGATTGTAATTTGGATTTGAATTAGGGATTTTGATTTTGTGAAATTGGGGATTTTTTTAATAGTATCATTTTTAATTAATTTGATTGTAATATTAATTAAATGCAATTTGAATTTGGAATTTGGATTTGAATTTGATTAATTAGATTGGAATTTGGATTTTTGAGTTGTGATCCAATTGATTGATTGTCTTCACTTTGTTTTATTTTGTTTAGATAATGGATAAGTTTGTGATAAGAAAGCCACGCAGCGTGGAGTCGTCTAATACTCCTAACGTGGCTACTAATTCTGAGACGGATAGTAGTTCAAAAAGACCTCGCATTATGTTTAATCCGGATGATATAATTGCTGACCCAGGGTTACGTAAACCTATTGAAGAATATGATGTTGGGATTAGGGATCAAGTTCGTAGGGAGTACTTGATCAAAGGTCCTTTTCAACCCGTGGCCATGATTTTCCCAAGAAGCAATACAGCAAGAAATGAGGGTTTTAGGGAGTATGTTTAAAGATTTTAATTGGTTGGAATATAGTGTATCAAAGGATGAAGCATATTGCTTGTGGTGTTATCTGTTTAGGCGACCTAGAGGAGGGAAGTCTGGGGAGATAAGTTTACATCTACGGATTTAGCAATTGGAAAAAGGCAATGGAAGTTTTTGGTGAACATGTTGGTGCACATGATAGTGCTCACAATGAAGCTAGAAGACAATGTGAAAGATTTGAAAATCAGCGACAAAGTGTGTCGCACATGTTATCCGCACACGGGCACGATCAAGAGAATGCTTATCGCATTCGTTTAACAGCGGTTTTAGATGTCATTCGTTATCTTTTGGGGCAAGGATTAGCTTTTCGTGGTCATGACGAGTCTGAGAGTTCAATAAGGAAAGGACAATTTTCTTGAGCTTCTGAACGTGTTTTGCCAACGTGATGAAAAGGTTGCTAAGACACTTAACACTAATGCTCCTGGAAACAACCAAATGACTGCTCCAAATATTCAGAAGGAAATGGTGAGTGCTTGTGCAGCTCAGACCACACTTGCCATCATTAAAGAAATTGGAGATGGATTTTATTCTCTTATGGTTGATGAGTCTCGAGATAATTCAGTGAAGGAGCAAATGGTAGTGGTTTTGAGATTTGTGAACATACGTGGACAGGTGATTGAAAGGTTTCTTGGTATGGAACATGTTTCTGATACTTGCTCTGAATCTTTGAAAAAAAGTATAGACAAATTGTTTGCAAGACATGGGTTGTCAATATCCAGATTGAGAGGTCAAGGGTATGATGGGGCATCAAACATGCGAGGCGAGTTCAATGGGTTGAAGTCACTCATTTTGAGGGACAATCCTTCTGCTATCTATATCCATTGTTTTGCTCACCAACTTCAATTGGCTGTTGTGGGTATTGCAAAGAATAACTTGCAAGTTGGTGATTTTTTTAATTATACTTCCTCGATTGTGAATATGGTCGGAGCGTCATGTAAAAGGAAAGATGCTCTTCGGCAAAGTTGTCATGAGAAGATAGTGGAGCGGTTGGACAAAGGAGAGATTTCTAGTGGAAGGGGCAAAAATCAAGAAACCAGTCTCGCACGACCAGGTGATTATTATATTTCATTATAATATTAATAGACTTTTTTTTTATTTGTTTATAGTTTTATAATTCCTATAATATTGTAGGTGACACTCGTTGGGGTTCATACCACCTTACAATAATCCGTCTCTTCACTATGTGGTCATCAGTATTGGAAGTGCTTGAACATATAAAAGATGATGGTACTCTCCCAGAACAAAGATCCACGGCTATGAGTTTGATGGATAAGATGGAAAATTTTGAGTTTGTATTCACTATGCATTGTTAAGGAATATAATGGGAATTACAAATGAATTGTCACAAGCCTTACAGCGAAAAGATCAAGATATTGTTAATGCTATGGTTTGGTTGAAGTTGTGAAGGAACAGTTGCAAGAAATGAGATATAGAATGGATGGATTCTTGGAAGAAGTCAAAACTTTTTGTGTGGATCACTCTATTAGTGTGCCGAATATGAAGACATTATACGAACTCATAGTCGTTCGAGGCGTGGAGGGCAACCTATTACTTATTTCCATCATTTTCGTGTGGAAGTGTTTTGCCAAGTTATTGATTTGATCATTCAGGAGATGAATAATCGGTTCACAGAAGCAAATACGGAGTTACTTCTTTGCATAGCATGTCTTGATCCAAAAAATTCATTCTCAGCGTTTGATCATGCCAAGTTACGTCGTCTTGCTGAGCTTTATCCAGAAGATTTCACAGTAGATGATCATTTGATACTTAAAAATCAGCTTAATACCTATATTAGAGATGTTAGAAGAAATGCTGCTTTTTCTGGGCTTCAAGATATTGGAGGTCTTGCTATGAAGATGGTTGAGACCAAAAATAATATTCTATTTCCATTAGTTTATCGACTTATTGAGTTGGCATTGGTCTTACCAGTTGCAACTGCGACCGTTGAAAGAGTATTTTCTGCGATGAATATCATCAAGAGTGATTTGCGTAATAGGATGAGAGATGACTGGATGAATGATTGCATGGTAGTGTACATCGAGCAAGAAGTTTTTAAAAATATTGAGAACGAAGCCATTTTGCAACATTTTCAGAAGATGCAAAAACGTAGGATGCAATTGTCATCTCTCAGTCGTAGTACATAGTACGGTACGTGTATTCTATTATTTTTAATATTTTTAGTCTTTAATTTTCGATATTATAACTCTAAGAAAATTCTTTTATATTACAAATTTTTTATTTTATTTTATTTTATATTTAAAATTCGATTCTCATAAATTTTTATCCGGATCCGCCACCGCTTATACTCTCAAAATGACTCGTAACATTTGACCACGGTTAACAGTTCCGACTTCAACTTTAGGTTAACTGTACACTAGACTTTTTCTAATATCAAACTAGCACTGCAATGCTGGCACCACCTCTCGGCCGCATGATTGCAACTGAAAGTAAACTCTGATACGATTTGGTAGGTAAAGCAGAAGACGGGCTTACCCGACACAATGTTGGTCAGGTTGGCCCATGGTACTGTCACTCCTGCTTTATCAATTGCATATATTTTGTGCCATGGCGGAAATGCGCCTCGGAAAGAATAATCAAAACGCACTAAGCGGAGAGAGTCATCATTTCGTGCTTCTTTTCATGGGTTGTTTTCACCTTTCCACTGTTATTTGTATTATTGGTTGTTTGTCGTCTTCCCTTTCCTCTGTCACTTACGTTATTGGTTGTTTGTCCTCTTTGCTTTCCTCCGTCAATTCATCTTCATTATCTTTGCCATTTTCGCTAAAACACTTAGAGGTTTCATTCCTAAAACGCCGATCTGGACTTGTCTATCTTTTGCTTTGTCTTCAGAGAAGCAGAAGCCAGGTACGTACGTGTTCGTGCTTCTTGACCATCTTTGATTCTTTGCTTTGCTTCACCAGATTTACTTGTACGACTCCTTAAATTCCTTGCACTTCTCTTTTGCGGCTTCCTTTGCTCCTTGTTCTTTAGTTTTTGTTATTTTCTTGGTTTTGAGTTTTCTTACTACTGCCCCGCCCCGCCCCCACGAAGGAGACAAAAGAATAATTTACTAAATAAAAAATCTATATTATTCCACAAAAATAGTGTTTGGTTTTAGGGAATATTTATTTGGTCTCTACAAATCAAATAATTAATTTCTTCTGAATTCCTCCGCAAAAAACTCCATCCTTCCATCCACCATTCCACTTAATGAATACTCCCAACCAACTACTTTGGTTGGTGACAGTTGTTGCTTAAGAATGGTTTTTTCACCTTGTTTAAGAAAAACGCTTATTCTACTGCTGAAATGAATTAGCAAAACAAAATCCTTCCTGGTGATACTTGAGATGAAATATTTTTGAAGAATTTTGTATTCGCAGGAGAAAATTTTGAGAATTCAATTGCTTATCGGTGTTGGTAAAAAGTTAGTGAAAAAAATTTAAAAATAAATATTTGGATGACGAAAATTTTATTTTAAATTTTTTTCACAATCATTTTTTTACAAACTTCAATACTTTTTTTTATCGACTTCAATTAACTTTTCATAAACTCTAATAACTTTTTAAAAACTTTAATAATTTTTTCTCTAGTTCTAAAAGAATTTATTAAAATCTAAGGTGAGAAAAGATTTGATGTAATTTTTTTTGTAAGAAAAAATTATTATAGTTGGTGTTTAGGTGTTGAAATTTGTGCAAAAATTTTGAGATTTTGATATATAGTTGTAGAAAATTTTAATTTTTTTTTATAAAAAAATTTCTTAACCAAATATTTTGAAGAGGAGTTTTATCCCAAAAGTAGCCGCTGAAATTTTCGTCTCAAAAATATTGGTCCGCAACCTTTTGGGAAGAAATTGGATTTTTGTAATTAAAAGTAATTTTTGGGACACCCATTTGTGGCTGACGGATGATAAGTCATAAAATGGTTGCATACTTAATGAAAGTTTGCTTTGTTAATAAGGAGTTCCAATTGTAATTTCACTAGTCTTTTTAGGTACAAGGAAATATGATTAACTAGACCATGACAGGCTTAGAAAAAAAAACAAAAAAAACTAGACCATGACAGAAAATATTTTCGCCTTTAAAAAAAAGTGCAAGTTTGTATTAATACCATCAAAATATTTCGTAGTGACATTTTTCATCTAAAACTGATTGGGAATACCTGGTAAGAGTTTTTACAAATGATTAAAACCATCATACTAGAATATGACCTTGAGAAAAATTGATTGAGAATACGATATCTCAGACATCATAATGACATTTTATTGTAGTCATGACCAGATTTGCGTATTATTTGATTTGCACTAGGTTGTTGATTTACAAATGGTCTTGCGTTTTTCAAGTTCTATGAAAGTGAGAAGAGTTTTCCCTTCTTTGGTCATATGGACCTACAGGTAGTCAATAGTGGCTTTCTACATAAAAAACGAAGTTCAAAATCCAACCCACCAGATCATCGAATCTCTTCATTGTATATTTTCGGTTTTTAATATTTTGATCTTATAGTTATATATCACCATTCAATTTCTGATTTACATATTACTTCCAAAATTCAGATCAACTACTTCGACTGGAGGAGCTGCCCTGGTGAAGAAATTCATGCTCGTGCGGAAGTACAGTTCTTTATGGTTCCATCATTTCTTTGCTTAATGTCTTTTCCACCTCCATTCAATTGACTCCGTATTCCAGCCCCATCAATCTTCCCTGGGAAGGTCCGGCTTTTAGTTCCTTGTTTCTCCCTGTGATTTATTCTCCTTGCAATTCTTTTTCTTTGTTCCGAGTCTTCAGTTTCTCCACTTGCAAAACAAAAGTGAAAAAGAAAAAACGGAAGCAAAAGGAGAGCGGGTGGGATAAAGTTCAGACAAGAATGGAACAGATTGTTGTTCCGATTATGGAAATAATTGCCAAGTACGCAGGACCAGTCGGACGGTGGCTATGTTATTCATTTCGCTACAGAAGCAACATTGAGAACATGAAGAAGGAGGAGAAGCAGTTGCGAGATGATGAAAATACTTTGCGACTTCGCGTGGACGCTGCTAAAAGTAATGGTGAGAAAATTTATGACAAAGTTACTAGCTGGTTGACAAATGTGGAGGCGGAAGAAGAAAATTTCAGGGAAGTTCTTAAAGTCGAAGTGAAGACGGGGTGTTCATTTGGGGCATGCCTCGACGTGAAGCGACGGCATCAGCAAAGCCATAGAGCAAAGAAGATAGCGCAAGCTATTTGTAACCTCCGTACTGAAATGGGTAGATTTGACGCTGTTTCCCGTCGTCTTCCTCCACAAGAGCTAATTACTTCGACAGATCCTAATTTCGTGATGTTGGAATCAAGAAGGCGGTCCACGGAGGGACTTTTGAATGCATTGCGAGACACTGAAATCAAAGTGATTGGGGTTTGGGGGATGGGTGGGGTCGGCAAGACTACACTCGTGAAACAAGTTGCCAGGCAAGCTCAGAAAGAAAACTTATACGACGAGGTGGCTATTGCATCCGTGACACCGAGCCCGGATCCGAAAGGCATTCAAACAGAAATTGCAGAAATGCTGGGTCTGAAGTTCGATGAGGAATCTGTAACCGTGAGAGCAAGTCGTCTACGAGAGAGGATAAAGCAAGACAAGAAGACCCTCATTATTTTAGATGACATTTGGAAGCAACTTGATTTGGAGACCATAGGAATTCCGTCAGAGGGATGCAAATTGATACTGATATCCAGAAATCGAGATGTATTGATTTCTGATATGGGCACCGAAAAGGATTTTGTACTCGGGGTTTTGAGCAAAGGAGAAGCATGGAGTTTGTTTGAAAAGATGGGGGGTAATTCTGTCAAAGATCCTAATATTTTACCCACAGCGACTGAGGTAGCAGAAAAATGTGGAGGTCTGCCCATTGCACTTGTAACAGTCTCTAAGGCATTAAAAAATAAGGATTTACATCAATGGAAGGATGCCCGACGTCAACTAAGAAGATCCGATAATGGAGACACAGGAATACTGTCGATTGTCTATATTGCAATAGAGCTGAGTTATAAGCATCTTGAAAGTAAGGAGGTGCAATCAGTCTTTTTGCATTGTGCTCTACTGGGTTATTCCTTTTTCTTTCACTACTTGGTAAAATATTGCTATGGTTTGGGTCTACTTCATGGAATTAGTACATTGGAAGAAGCAACAAACAGACTATATAGTGTGGTTCGTACTCTTGAAGACTCTTGTCTACTTCTAAGAAATCCAAATAATCCCGATGAATTTGCTATGCATTACATTGTTCGGAGTGTTGCTAGACATATTGCGTCCAAGAATCACAATATGTTGGTCATGAGCGATGACGTTGGGTTAAATGCATGGCCAGATGTTGATATACTCCGACGATGCGAGGCGTTCTCTGTTCCTGGAGGAGATATTCGTGAACTTCACAGTGGAATGGAATGTTCAAAATTAAGATTGTTTTCTGTCATTAATCTTAAAGAGCGTTCTCTCCAAATGCCGGATGCCTTTTTTCAGGGGTTGGAAAATCTGAGACTTCTGAATTTGACAAGAATGCAACTTCCATCACTTCCTCCCTCACTTCTTGTTCTTATAAACCTCCAAACATTGTGTCTGGAAGAATGCAAATTGGGTGACATATCTAAAATTGGAGAACTCAAGAATCTAGTAGTTCTTAGCCTTGTTGGTTCTGACATTTCACAATTGCCGGGAGAAATAGGGGGGTTGACAAATTTGCAGATGTTGGATTTGACTGGTTGTTCCAAACTTAAGGTGATTCCACCTAATGTCCTATCAAGCTTGGTGAAATTAGAAGCGTTGTATATGGGAAACAGTTTCATTCAATGGGAGGCTGAAGGACTTGACAACAATGAAAGAAAAAATGCTAGCCTTGTTGAGCTAAAGCGTATTCAGTCACATTTGTCTGCTTTAACGATACACATTCCAGATTCCAGCATTTTGCCAAAAGATCTGATATTTGAAAATTTAGAAAGATATGCAATATTTATCGGAGATGTCTGGGCTTGGGGCAGGTATAGTGAGCTTAGAAGCCCAAGAACATTAAAACTCAAGCTGAAAATGAGCTTTCAAATAGAGGCTGGGATTAACATGATGTTGAAGAAAAGCCAAAGCCTTTTTATAGATGACTTGAAGGGCGTTATGAGGTTTGTGGACGACTTAGCTATAGAAGGTTTTCAACATTTGAAGCATCTCCATATCCAAAACAATGCTGAAATTAAGCATCTCATTTACTCGAGGATGTCATCATGTTCTGTTTTTCCTGCCTTGGAGACAATTCTTCTAAAAAATATGATCAACTTGGAAGGAATATGCCGAGGCCAACTTCCCTCTACATCCTTTGGCAAGTTGGGAGTTATAAAGGTGGAGCATTGTGAGAAATTAAAGTTTATCTTCTTGTCGTCAGTGGCAAGGGGCCTTCCCCTACTTAAAGAATTGGATATAAAAGAATGCAGCATCATGTGCGCAGCAGTGGTGAAAGAAGCCGAAGGTGAAATAGAAGATGGGGATACAATCTTGTTCCCTCAACTGCGGAAGTTGTTGATAAATGGTCTTCCAAAGTTCACTAGGTTCTTAAGCACAAGAAATTTATCTGTAAGTAATAATGGTCATGAAGAAATCATTCCGGACGCCAACCGTGAATTTCACATGCCAGTTCTTCACGAACAGGTAAGACAAGGTTTAATATCTTACACACACAGTGCATGCATTGGTTGATTTATCCGGTGCGTGACTCTTATCTTATAGTAGTGTATGAATTAAGATATTATGATATCAATGAAAATCATAATAATAAAAAAAGCTCGTTTTCGGTTAATGATATGGATGCTCATTTTTGTTGTGTCCAAATGGCTCTGGCCAAGTGAGTGTTGTTATGTATGGCATTTCATGTGGTACGTGACTTTACAAAAAGATTATAACTATTTAGCTTTCTGTGACATGTGACTTCGTATCCTGTACTAGGACTTTATCTGAGGGCATTTTTTTTTTTCTGGATTGCATCTCTCAATGAATTTTGAAGTAGGAAATGACTTTGACTTATTGTATAATGTAAGCCATCTGGCCGTCAAAGATATATCCTTTCCTTTTCTTTTCTTTTTTCAGTTATTGTAAATGTGTTCTCTACCCTTGACACATAGTACCATAAATATGAAGTCAGCTAATGAATAGTACTGGTAATCAACAAGTAACATGTGCCAAGATTATACTTTCATCCTGGAATGACATCTGTTTGTTGATTCTTTCCTCGATTAAGTACTTTTGACGGTTAAATTAGAACTAACTTCTGCTACAGGTTTCATTTCCCCAATTGGAGGTGTTGGAATTGTCCTCTATAGCATTGGAAGAGATGGGAAGCTCTTGCAAATTAACAAACATCCAACCATCCACAAAGTTTCAGAACTTATCATACTTGACTGTGAAGGGCACTTGTAATGTAAGATATTTATTCTCGCTTTCTACCGCTACATCCTTGGTGCAGCTCAAAGCTCTACGAGTATTTGAATGCAAGGATGTGGAAGAGATACTAATAGAAGATTTAGGAGAAGGAACAATTGCAAGTCCTCAGGAGTTGTTCCCACGCCTGGAATTCCTGTGGCTGAAAGATCTTCTAATCCTAAAAAGATTCTGCATCCAACGTAATATGCAATTTCTATCCTTGAAGACCTTGATCATAGAGCATTGCCCGAAGTTGATGAGTTTCATATTCAATCCTGACAGTTCAAGCTTGATAGCAACCAAAGAAGTCAGAGAAATGAATGCAAACGAGAGGCCTCATAGTGTAACGCAACCTCTCTTCACTGAACAGGCAAATTTCCTTCAGTTCTTCCCAAGTTAGTCTTGTGTTTTTCATGTGCCGACCTTAGAAATCTTTTTAACATGTCCACAGTACGAAACACGAGATATTGCTTTTAGGTTTCAATTGTGAAAAACTCGACAGAATGATTGTTAACTTAGCAAATTTTTTTCATCTTTTAATATGTATGCTATATTGAATCACCTGAAATTATGTTCTGGATAGGTTGTTATTTAACACATAATTGGATCATTACTACAGGTTGCATTCCCGAGCTTGGAAAAATTGGTAATCTCCCACATTGTTGACATGGAAATTATGTGGCAATATGACCGATTCTCAGGGAATTCCTTTTGCAAACTTCAGAGCATGAAAGTTGAAGGATGTGCAAATCTTAAGAGTATCTTTCCGTATGGGATGTTCAATATATTCCAGTGCCTAGAGACTTTGGATGTAGTTAATTGTGGTTCCCTAAGAGAAGTATTTGAGATAGAAGTGTCATCTTTTCAAGAAACACGTGATGCAACGGCTACTCAATTGAAAAAGTTGAATTTGAGTAGAGTTCCGAAGCTGAAACATATATGGAATAGAGACCCCCGTGGAATGTTCAACTTTCGAAATCTATGCAGTGTTTCTGCTAAACGTTGTAAGAGCATGAAAAGTGTCTTTCCAGCCTCTATTTCTGAAAACCTCATGCAATTGGAATATCTTAATATAGATGAATGCGGGGTGGAGGTCATTATTGAGAAAGAAGGAGAAGAAATTGCAGCGCCACTTGAGTTTCCGAAACTAACTTCTCTGAAACTTGTAAGGTTGCCAGAACTCAAGTGCTTTTCCCCAGGGGTTTGCCCTTCAGAATGGCCGTTGTTGAAAATATTGTGGGTGTGCGAATGCAAAGAAATTGAGATATTTACTTCAAAATATTCCTGCTTCCAAGAAACATTTCAGCAGAGACAACTTGAGGGTTCCGTTCAACAACGCCGTTTTGTGGTTGAAGAGGTAAGAGACCAAGCAAGTGCTCTCATAAAATAAGATATTAGGACTAGTGTACATGCAAATTAAGATACTATGATGTCCATTGAAAATCGAAAGAAAAAATGTTAGTTTTCAATTGATGAAACTCTTTTTTGTTGTGTCCAAATGGCTCTACACAGGGTACGTTGCTTTACAAAATGCTTTTCCTGTTTCGCTTTCTATGACAAGCGGCTAAGTATCCAGTAGGACTTCATTTCAGGGCATATTTTTTTTAGTTACTCTAAATGTTCTCTGCCCTTGAGGCATCTGTTTGTTGATTCCTTCCACAACTGAAAGAGGAAATAATTAATATGCATATAGAGGTCGTACATTGTTTATGTACTGCCAAAGATAAAGAATTAAGTAATTAACTACTGCTACAGGTTATGTTCCCGAAATTGGAAGCGTTGAAACTGTCTTCAATAGCCTTGGAAGAGATGGCAAGGTCTTCTTGGAGGCTTCAGAACTTGTCATACTTGAGTCTGAAGGGCTCTTGTAATATACGATATTTATTCCCATTTTCTACAGCTAGATTTATGGTGCAACTCAAAGATCTTGAGGTATGGGAGTGCAAGGATATGGAAGAGATACTCCTCACAGACGCTTTAGGAGAAGGGAAAATTACAAGTACTAGGGACATGTTCCCTCGCCTGGAATCTCTCAGGCTAAAAGATCTTCCAATCCTAAAAAGATTCTGCATCGGACAAAATATACAATTTCTATCTTTGAAGAGCTTGAGCATAGACCATTGCCCGAAGTTAATGAGTTTCATATACAACCCTGACAGTTCAACCATGGTCACAGGTGAAGAAGTTTTAGAAATGAATGCGAACGAGAGGCGTCACAATGTAACCCAACCTCTCTTCAATGAAGAGGTAAATTTCCATCATTTCTTCCCATAGTCTTGTGTTTTTCATGTGCGACCTTAGAAATCTTTTAAGATGTCTACAGTAGGAAACACGAGATATTTCTTCTAGGTTTCAATTGTAATATCTAGAACGTTATCTCGTGGATGAAAGACTTGAGGTAATGATTGTTATCTTAGAAATGTTTTTCATCTTTTACTCTCTATGCTATATATTGAATAATCTGAAATTACTTTCCCTGGATAGGTCGTAATTTAACACACATAATTGGATCAATACTACAGGCCGCATTCCCGAGTTTGGAAAAATTGGTAATCTCTCGCATTGTTGACATGGAAATTATGTGGCATGACCAATTCGTGGGGAATTCCTTTTGCAAACTTCAGAGCATGAAAGTTGAAGGATGTGCAAATCTCAAGAGCATCTTTCCGTATGGGATGTTCAAAATATTCCAGTGCCTAGAGACTTTGGATGTAGTTGATTGTGGTTCCCTAAGAGAAGTATTTGACGTAGAAGTGCCATCTTTTCAAGAAACACGTGACACAACCACTACTCAATTGAAAAAGTTGAATTTGAGTAGAGTTCCGAAGCTGAAACATATATGGAATAGAGACCCCCGTGGAATGTTCAGCTTTCGAAATCTATGCAGTGTTTCTGCTAAATGTTGTAAGAGCATGAAAAGTGTCTTTCCAGCCTCTATTTCTGAAAACCTCATGCAATTGGAATATCTTAATATAGACGAATGCGGGGTGGAGGTCATTATTGAGAAAGAAGGAAAAGAAATTGCAGCGCCACTTGAGTTTCCGAAACTAACTTCTCTGAAACTTGTAAGGTTGCCAGAACTCAAGTGCTTTTCCCCAGGGGTTCGTCCTTCAGAATGGCCGTCGTTGAAAATATTGTGGGTGTGTGAATGCAAAGAAATTGAGATATTTGCTTCAAAATATTTCAGCTTCCAAGAAACATTTCAGCAGAGACAACTTGAGGGTTCCATTCAACAACGCCGTTTTGTGGTTGAAGAGGTAAAAGGCCAAGCAAGTGCTCTCATAAAATAAGATATTAGGACTAGTGTACATGCAAATTAAGATACTATGATGTCCATTGAAAATCGAAAGAAAAAATGTTAGTTTTCAATTGATGAAACTCTTTTTTGTTGTGTCCAAATGGCTCTACACAGGGTACGTTGCTTTACAAAATGCTTTTCCTGTTTCGCTTTCTATGACAAGCGGCTAAGTATCCAGTAGGACTTCATTTCAGGGCATATTTTTTTTAGTTACTCTAAATGTTCTCTGCCCTTGAGGCATCTGTTTGTTGATTCCTTCCACAACTGAAAGAGGAAATAATTAATATGCATATAGAGGTCGTACATTGTTTATGTACTGCTAAAGATAAAGAATTAAGTAATTAACTGCTGCTACAGGTGTTCCCCAAATTGAAAGCGTTGAAACTATCCTCAATAGCATTGGAAGAGATGGCAAAGTCTTCTTGGAGGCTTCAGAACTTGTCATACTTGAGTCTGAAGGGCTCTTGTAATATACGATATTTATTCTCATTTTCTACAGCCAGATTTATGGTGCAACTCAAAGATCTTGAGGTATGGGAGTGCAAGGATATGGAAGAGATACTCCTCACAGATGCTTTAGGAGAAGGGAAAATTACAAGTACTAGGGACATGTTCCCTTGCCTGGAATCTCTCAAGCTAAAAGATCTTCCAGTCCTAAAAAGATTCTGCATCGGACAAAATATACAATTTCTATCTTTGAAGAGCTTGAGCATAGACCATTGCCCGAAGTTAATGAGTTTCATATACAACCCTGACAGTTCAACCATGATCGCAGGTGAAGAAGTGATAGAAATGAATGCGAATGAGAGGCGTCACAATGTAACTCAACCTCTCTTCAATGAAGAGGTAAATTTCCATCATTCCTTCCTATAGTCTTGTGTTTTTCATGTGTGACCATAGAAATCTTTTAAGATGTCGACATTAGGAAACACGAGATATTTCTTCTAGGTTTCAATTGTGATATCTAGAATATTATCTCGTGGATGAAAAACGCGAGGGAATGATTGTTATCTTAGAAATTTATTTAATCTTTTACTCTGTATGCTATATTGAATAACCTGGAAGTACGTTCCCTGGATAGGTGGTAATTTAACACATATAATTGGATCAATACTACAGGTCGCATTCCCGAGTTTGGAAGAATTGGAAATCTCCCACATTGTTGACATGGAAATTATGTGGCATGACCGATTCAAAGGGAATTCCTTTTGCAAACTTCAGAGCATGAAAGTTGAAGGATGTGCAAATCTTAAGAGTATCTTTCCTTTTGAGATGTTCAAAATATTCCAGTGCCTGGAGACTTTGGATGTAGTTGATTGTGGGTCCCTAAGAGAAGTATTTGATGTAGAAATGCCATCTTTTCAAGAAACACGTGATGTAATTGCTACTCAATTGAAAGAGTTGAACTTGACTAATGTTCCGAAGCTGAAACACATATGGAATAAGGATCCTGGTGGAATTTTTAGCTTTGAGAATCTACTTGAAGTATCAGTCGATGGTTGTGAGAGCATGAAAAGCGTGTTTCCAACCTCTATTTCTGAAAACCTCACGCAATTGGAACATCTTGTGATAGATAAATGCGGGGCGGAGGTCATTTTTGAGAAAGAAGAAGGAGCCGAAGTTGCAGCGACACTGAAGTTTCCGAAACTAATTTCCTTGATGCTTTCAAGGTCCCCAAAACTCAAGTGCTTTTTCCCAGGGGCGTGTCCTTCCGAGTGGCCGTTGTTGAAAAAATTGGCGGTGTTGGAATGCAAAGAAACTGAGATATTTGAGGGTTTCCTGAAAGCATTTCAGCAGAGGCAACTTGAGGGTTTTGTGGTTGAAGAGGTAAGAGGCCTTGCAATTTTGCTCTGTTAATTAAAAGACACAGGCCGTTAGATAAGAAACTAGAAGTAATGCTCATTGGAGCTCGCCCAGCAACTACTCTGGTAAAACATTGTGGATGTCTTACTACTATCGAACATATTGTTAGAATACCTTGATTTTTCTCAATTCATGTGTCCGAATAGATGGCATTACCAGCCTGGATTAATCCACGAAAACAAGATCATTTTTTTATAACTACTTACTTATATCTTTCCAACGCATTCGATCATAAAATTCCTCTTTAATCCTTACTTTCTTATTATGTGTTCTTCTTCTTTATCTAGCCATGTATATTAATCCTTTAACTCGTTGGGACCATATTCCTCCCATTAACTGCAGCGAATTCATTTATCTGTCCAATTTTGTTGTCCCCATCATGAATTAACTGAGATACTTCTTGAAGTAGTTGAACACTATATAGCTCCTACTTTCTTTAGTTAAATGCTTTGATTCGTTTATAGGGTGCAGTTCCTGACTTTGAAATGTTGGGATTGGAGCTTAATGACACGGTATGGCCTGGCCAGTTCTTGGAGGAGTGGTTTTGCAAATTAAAAGGCCTGGCGCTGATGTGCCGTGATAATGGATCAGCTTTGTCTCCGTCTACTTTTATTGGAAGACTACACAATGTGGAGACACTTTATGTGGTCAGTTCAAGATACTGGGAAGAAATATTCCCATATGAAGCAATTGTTGGTCAAGAAAAACATGCTACGACACTCACAAATTTACGAGAACTAATGCTCATTCAACTTCCTATGCTGACACATTTGTGGAAAGAAGACACGCAGCCATGTCCAATCTTTCATAATCTGGAAAGTCTAGACGTTTCAGAATGTTGCAAATTGAAAAATCTAGTGCCATCCTCAGTATCTTTTCAAAATTTGACAAATTTGGAAATATCGAAATGTCATGGACTGATTGAGTTGCTTACATCCTCGACATCCAAAAGCCTGGTGCAACTCCAAAAAATGAGTGTCACTGAATGCAAACGGATAACCCAAATTGTGGCAGGGGAAGGAAGTGAAGCTAACGAGGTAATTACTTTCAGCAAATTGACACACTTAAAACTTGACTGGTTACCAAAGCTCACAAACTTTTGCTCGGGAAGTTATTCGTTCATTTTCCCATCTTTGGAAGAAGTGATCGTGAGACAATGTCCTGAGATGAAGATTTTTTGTGCTGGAGTTATAAGCACACCAAAGTTAGAAAGAGTACAGGCAAGAGAAAATGACAAATGGCACTGGCAGGATGACTTGAACACCGCTATTTATGGGCTTTGGGAAGGTAGTACACCCTTACATTGGCTTTGGGAGATCGACCTATGAACTGCTATGCAATGTTTATCTAGAAAGAGGTGAGTATAAAGTCTAATGCATCTTATTCTATATGTGTTCAAGTAAGCAATATACGCTTCCTATGGAAACTTACAACCCTCATTGGTTACAATACAGCTCCCCGTACTTTGAGATGAAAACTTGATATTATGCCCAATAGAATGTTTGTCTTTTAATTGAAAGTCATTTTAATGAGTGGTTGTTTATTTATCATTTTTCCCTCTTCTACCAGGTGAAACAAGAAACCAGATGTACTCACTTTGTTTTCTACATGATTCATTATGACTAGTCTCAGCCTTCATCAAGACATTTCGCTAACTTCAGTTTTGAGTTATTGATGCTTTTATCATCAACTTGTGGCTTCTTGTCAAGCAAGGTTCAGAATTCCAAATAATACGAAGGCCATCCTTAATATGCAGCAGCTGGAGTGTTGTTTTCTATGTTGTGGCACCAAGGATCATGTTGCTTTTGAATTCTGAAGTCCGTTTGGTCAAAGGTCCACTCATTTCTAGTGTAATCCTCACAAATGTGACTCATCTATGGTTTCTTGTACTGCTATTGCTTCTTTATTTTCTTGACCCGCTATGCATGAAGGAAGAGGCCACCAACGTGGTTTTGGTTAGATGCACAGCCCTGAAGTGTTCTAAAATGCAACCACTGCCATGAAAATATATGAATTTCAACAAGAATTCATGCATTTGTTTCGAAGACAAAAAAACCATAAACATTAAGTTCTTGAACACTACATATGTTCGATCTCCTTATCAACGAGAATTCTGTAGCATTTGACATTCTATGCTCAAATTTTCTGTTTGGTTATCTCTTAAAATATTCTGTCATAATTGGCATGATTAATTGCTGTGTTCTAAAACAATTCACTAATTTAGTAGGTAAAATTGATGTGGTACATGTGCCATACACGACATGAATTCTCAGAGAGGGAGGCAACTTGGACCCAGGAATAGAATCATGTTGTAGAAAGAGATGCATGGTCAACGTAGTCAATCTGATCTCTCAACTTCAGCTTCATGATCGTGATAAATGATCACGTTTGTTAGCATGAAAGTCTACCTAGAGATGGTAATTGAGAAAACATTGTCTTAATTAATTAAGATTAATTTAGAATTTAATTAATTAAGCTCAAATTGGCAAGGGGGGGGGGGGGGGGGGGGGGGGGGGGGGGGGGGGGGGGGCGCTTGCATTGTCCTTACATTTGGAATTCTCATAAATGGGTTTCGGCAAGAAGATCTACTCAATTCGGCCAAGGGCATGCCGGGTATTGGAATTGGGAGAGACTCTTTAAACGCCTAGCACACATGGAATAAAAATTCAATGTCTGTTTATGTGCCAGTTCAGAACCTAAAGGAAAAAATGTAAAGAGATCTAGACAAAGACCCTTGTTTAATGAATCAGGTAGATAAATATGGATAAAAAACAAGGTAAATAGGCATATTTGATGTTTCGCTTACGAAAAATGTGTCACTATTAAACAACATGAGCTGAGCAAATTCATGTCGGCTGATAATTGGCGGTGACATTCTTTGCGTTAGTTGGGTAAGTATATTTTGTTAGTTGCAATGTTGAAGTTGGACAAAAAGAGTTTTTTGGGACAAATAGTTAACGAACACTACAGACTTGTTGGGAAAGAATTAAAACTGAGTGACCAAATTGAGGGAAAAGAAATTAAACAACAAAAACAAGTTAATTAATTAAGCTTTTTTTTAAAAAAAAAGTAAATGAAACAATTAGTTGATCAGTCGAGTATACCTGACTAATGCATCCTAGCACCTTGGCTTGGACGTAATAGATATCTAATTCGCTTTGTTTTAAATGTGGGTAATTTTTCACCACTAGATTTTACTAGAACAAAACTATCGAAATTTTTTAGTGCTATTGCATTTTCTGCGTAATGTCGTTCTTAAATTAGCTTCAACAGGCATATATTGCCCAGCTGCGCTGTCTATATGATCGTGCTCGAAATATATTTAGTTGAGGAATAAGGAGAACCATTATCGCAATCAGAAATAGTTGTCGTTTGAAAAACTTTTGCTATTGATTTTAAAAAAAAAACTTTTGCTATTGTCCAATTGGGTTTTCATTGCCCTGTCAGATCAGGGCTAGATGGAGATCATGATATATATCCATCCATTTCAAAAAGGATGAAATTTGCGGATGGGCGTTGATTTTTTTTGGAGGGAATGTAAATTTTATTAAAATTTATGAAAAAAGCTATTGAAATTTGTAAGGTGTCAGAGTTTGTGAAAAATTGTGTAGTTTATTAAAAAAAAAAAAGTATTGAAAATTGTAAAACATTGTTCGAATTTGTGAAAAAAATGTTGGAATATGTAAAATGTTGTTGAAATTTATAAAAAAAAATGGTTGTCAGATGTTTTTTTTTTGCGCATACAGATGAAATCATTAGGAGGAATAACTCTTCCCTAAGTTAGTCAATACGCTTTACAAACTAATTAAGAAGGTAGACGGTGCATAATAACTGTTGTTGAGAAATTAAAATGTCGGCGTCAACTTTGTCATAGAAAATCATATACTTTGTTTCTAACAATATATAGTAATTAAACTATCACACATTACAATATTAAACTATGTAAGAAGTTATTTTTATATTAATTTAACCGGTACTATTATGCCTGTAGTGTCATTTTTGTCCCTTAAACATCTATATGTTATTTAAGGGTACAGATTGTAACTGTTTTATAGTTTGAAGGATCATTATTTTGTGAAGGTTGATATATATAGTTGAACTATTACCTCATTAAGGACTAAAATTAAAAATTACTGACTTCCCTTTTTCTTTTTTTGATTAAAGGTAAAACTTTATTCAAAAGCAGAAAACCAAAAGGAAAAAACAAACAATCAAGGGGGCTGGAAATCCAGCGTAAAGCCAGGACAACTCATCCAAATGAGCTGGAATAAAAGGGTAACCTCCAGAAATAATTCTAGAAGCGGCCAACTGGTAAGGTGGTGCGCAACAACATTAGCACCTTTACGGATATGAAAAACTTTCCGACTTCACTTTTTCATATGTTCATTAAGCTTGTTTGCTGGGAAAAAAAGAACAGAGTAGCAAGGGGTTCATGACACTCTATTTTCCAATTTTTCTACAACAGAATTTTTAAGTCCTCGGAAAATGCTTCCTAGATTTACCCTCACGATACATAGCATTTATTAATTACCCCTTTTTTGTTTTTTCTTTCAATCCAAATCAGATATGATAAAGAGACAAAGATGATGATATCTCCTTGTATCACGAGGGAAGACTACTACTCCAGAAGATTCTTTCTTTTTTGTGACAAATTAGGAAGAGGGTTATTGGACGGATAACATGGGAGAAGTTGATCATTTATTTTTAACAAACAGCGAGCTGGCTAACAGTAAGCATACTGTCCGGTGGGCAATGTGGAACCATGACTCAAGTTGAGAGGGAGCAAACTCTTAAAGGCGAAATGAGGAAAAAAAAAATCCTACGTAATGCAAAATGTATCATATAATTAAAATATCGAAAATTAAGGACTAAAAGTATTAAAAATATTAAAATACATTTACTGTATTATCTACTGAGACTGAGATGTGGCAATTGGATCCTACGTGTCTCTATATTTTAAAAACATTGTAAATGGCTTTGTTTTGATCAATAGCTTAAAAAATTTTCTTCTCGATGTATACTACCATGCTATTATTCGTCTAGTCATCTTTCATCTTATTATGCAATTCAGTTTTGATAATCTTCATCACAAATAATACTTTCTCAACGGTTGCAGTCGCAATATTTTTAAATTTATGATCGGATTCATTGTTTTAAAGTATATTAATATTCAACAGAGTTAAGTTAGAATTATAAAATTTTATCATTATTTACAAAGAGGAAAAAGAGAACCTTTTCACATGCAGAAGCAATAATATGGTTAAAAACAACAAACAAAAAAATTGAGAGGGAAAATGGAAAGTGCTCGAGTCCAACTATCGATCCAAGTTGATTTAGTAACAATCAAACATTACTGATTTTTGGTACTCTGTTGCATTCTGGGCGTAACATATATATATAAAAAATTTTATATCGCCTGCCACCTCTTCCTTTTTCGCATAACATATATATATAAAGGAAAAATCCGCGCAACATATATATAAAATAAAATATTTGACAGACCAAAGGGGGGCAGCCGCCCCGGCTTGACCCCCTGGGTCCGCCACTGCCGGTGGGTACGTACTGATCAGACGAAAAAAGAACTTGAATAGCGAAATGCTTTCAGGTAGGCCAGGAACCTCCCTAACTTCTCTTGCTTGCTTGAATACTTAAGGTCACCCTTTACTCCATCCATGCTAAATGGTGGGGAGGAGGAGCTTCTTGTCTGCCGTCACCATTTCCTCTATCCATTAATATCACAAATGACCACTGATTCTTTTATCTCCATACTTTAAAATAATAATAATAATAATATCATACGTGACCATGGAACCTTTTTGGGCTGCAAGGCAAATCGGCCTTGTGCGTATCATCGGACATCTTAATCGCACTCTGTCAATATTTTTCTAGTTCGAAAAATGAGAAACAATCTAGGTCACACGGTTTGTTGTACACATCAGCATCTTCACTAATACAAGTGCATCCACACTTTCTATTGAATTTGCCACCAAGGTGGACCTTGAAGCCAAATAACTCAGAAGACATGTCTCCTTTTAGAGTCTCACATCGCTAATACAATGTGTGCTCTTGTAAAGAGGATTTATAATCTCATTCTTATATTAGTGAGTATATAAACATATCTTATAAGTTGACAGTGGATGTAAATTTATAGACCGAACCACTTAAATCTTATGTCTCTCTTTATTTAAATGATTTTTTTTTCTTTTATTTTAATTTTAACATATTATCAATACCATTTAGGCCTAGTTCAACTAGTGTGTTTGGCCTAGATTAGGCCCTAGTTTAGTTTCCGCTATGGTCTGGAGCAATTTCAGTAACCTTATGATTAGACTTTTTTTATCTTTTCTTAGGCCTTCCAGTTAGGCATCATTTAGACGAACTTCTAACATCTTAAGAGCCTTCCAATGTCCCTATCCAATATTATTTTTCTAGCGACCTCTCTACTTTCGATGATCCTCTTCAGTCAACTTCTGATGACGTTATTATAGACATCTTCCGGCAACTTTCTGTTGCAAAAATTTTTTCTCATGAGGAATTTCTTTTGTACGTCCAAACTGAACGAGTGTACCCTTGAGTTCATGAGGGAGCCTTAGAGTCCCACGTTGCTAAAACAATGTGGGCTCTTGTAATGAGGGCTTTTCTTATAAATAAAATCTCTTTTTAATTTTATTCTTACACAGGTGAATATACAAATGTATTTCATAACGTAGGTTTTACTAAAGTAAATATAGACTTGTCTCTCTTATATTTTGTTTCCCTAAACTTTCTTCTCGTATTTTGTTAATTTTAATACCTGTTTTGACCATATACTTATGTAAGGCAAAGTAAATCAGGAAAAAGCAACTAATTTTATGAAATGAACTTTCAAAATAAAGTGCACGAGTGAATAACAAAAATATCAGAACAAGTGAGTGGGTGCAAAGCATTATTTTTTAGTGTTTCTATTGTTAGATGGCACCTACCACAATCACCAAGTTAGTCCCACCTAAACTGAGTTCATTATTAAAAGTCACTGAAAGTACGAGCAAAAAGAAAAATAGAAAAAATAAACGACAAGAATTGAGGAGTCTATTTAGCAGCGAAAGGGAGAATGGTATTAATTTATCGGTAGAAATACGGAATAGGATACGTGAGGGTCGCATGGGGATGCGTGCAGTTTTGTTAGACGTCCACGCACAATATGTTGGGGAGCAGCTATGTCAGCACGCGAAACACGGTATGATAAAATTTACACTTCTTGTATAAAGTATCCACAAATTCTTCTTCCGCTTTGTCTTTTTTTTCTTTGCTTCGTTGGGGTGGTTTCATAATAACTTATTCTAGTGACGTGTTAGTTCTTAATTAATGAACTCAGTATATACCAAGAGAGAAAGACATGAAATTGAGAGAGTTGAAGAAATTGCTGCGTAAAAAAGGATGAGAACAATGCGGAAACAATAGATCAAGTGTAGACCCCACTATCAGAAAGATACATGGGACCAGTGCACTAGGCTCGAGCATCACTTTAATTGCGTTCTCGTGCACTCGGGTCTACATATTAGCTACTCTCACGTAGCTAAAATTACTAGCTGTAAGATGGAAAGATTTTTTTCATTTTGTCTCGATCTAATAGATTTTTCCTGATTTGGTGCTTGTTTTTTTCGTTTGCACGCTTATTCTCGGTTTTAGTCGGCCCTTTTCAACCATGTATTTATGTGTACCTTTACTGCGTTTCAACTACACAGACGATTCTCTATTAAACATTTACACAAAAATATTCGAGCACATGATGTAGTTTTTGACAGGCAGTAATAGGGGTAAGAATAAGTATGAAGACGGGATCGCGACCAATTGATCACCTTTTATAATTACTACTTATGAGAGCATAGAAGGTTATCCTCATATCGTGTGTATGTAATTAACGAATCATAAGTAACTCTCACTTATCACAAAAACTGTGTTAAAAGAGATGTCACTTAAATAGACATAACATAATAGAGAGATATCAATATATCTATAACTTGAGTAGAAACATTCGCACCCTTTGATGTTAGATGATGCGCTCACCCAGCTGTGGTAGGGTAAGATTTGCGAGGACAGTGGATAACTTATACTAAGGCTATCCTAGATAGACATACGACTATTACTAGGTAAAGAACTCACGGGGAGGAGATTGAACAAATCCTCCACCGGATTACATAAGTCATCTTAAGAAGTTTTGACGCAACACGGGATACACAAGTCAAAATTTCAACTCTATAAGATGTAAAATAATTACCAGAAGACACAGAAAAGTTTTTTGCAGAGAAAGATGTTGTCTTAATACATATATCGGGATTTTCGAGAGAAAGCTATCAGAACTCTTAGGAAGTGAAGGACTCGTCATTCGAATATAGAAGAGGAAGTCATTCCGAGATGTAAAGACACATAAACTATTAAATAATATTTGGGATTTAATGGGAACTTGGTATTTTTTAGGCACATTTGCGACACTTAACTTAGACTGGAATGATGTTTACATCTTGGATTGGCGTGTATTCGTTTCATAAATCGGTCTACCTACACTAGGAAAAAATAAGGGTTAAATTTCGCGAGATTAGTCCTTATGAATTACGTATAGAAAATTCCAGTAATAAGTTTATGGTCTCGAAAAATAGGTGTTGGCTACTAGTGATTATCTTGTAGTCTGCCGATTCCACCGTGAGGAGTCAGCGCACAGTAACAGACAAGAAAACGAGACGTGACGCACTTAGACAAACTGGGTACCGCGGACCCCAAACAATCTATTCTCACGCCTGATTTGTTACTATGGTCAGAATCTAAAAGTGAAAATAGTAGCTAATGGGTGTGAACAGTGTCCAGTATAAATTTAGCGGATATAGCTAACTCGATAATAGATAGAAACAGTATTTTCGATAGAGGCAAAATTTCAACGAAAAGAAAGTAAAAAACCAATTATAAATAGTTATGGGACAGACGATTATAACATATTATACACAGTTATATTGTACTAAAGTCTGTGATTCGGTTCTCGATCAATGTTATTCCTAATAGTACAAAGAGTTAACGGAGCCAATGAGAACTCTGATTTGAAAACAAACACAGTGTGGCGTACAACCTGCATTTGATCCATAGTACTTCACAAGTAATTTTTTTTTTTTATTGGATTAATATAACATTTCTTTATTCTCTAATACTATTTGAGTGTGATAATTTATTATACTACAATCATAGTTAAATATTTTATTAGAATTAATTGACATCACTAAACTCTACTTAATTCTTCAATATAGACGACTCACTCCAAACCGTAACCGATCAAAATTTTGCATTGGCTCAAATGTTGAATTGTCTGAATTGATATGAAATGTACTAGGCTCATAATAGGGATGGATCTTTGCTCTGGCCTGAGGTTTGCATCAGAGAAAGAATGATTAAGTCTATTTAGAGCTTTCACACTGCTTGTACTTAGCACTTTTGGGGGTTGGTTGAATTATTAATGAGCTAGATGATAAAAGTAACTGTAAGATGGTAATTGTGTAGAGAGTGATGATGCGAATTATCTATAGTAATTTATGCTACACCAAACTTGCGTTTCGAGTAGGGAGTAACAGGGTAGACATTCCCTTCTGGGTATGAGTAACTTATCAAGAACCAGACCTGCACACCTGCTCTGGCATATGTATACTAGATCTGTAAAGGACAAGGCAAGCAAATTAGGAATGAAATTCGAAAAAGCAAGAAATTGTACGAGTGACTAGGAATTTCAGGGTCTGTTTCTCATATATTCATAGCTCGAAAATCTTTAACGAATTACGGTAATCTTATTATGCTTTGACGGTTTTTGTATTATGTAAAAAATAATTTTGTATTGAGATTTGAGAAGGTGCGGAACGCTGTATCATCTAGTAGTTGTCAGAGAGATACTCATGGCATCGGTACTTGGAGGATTTTTTTTTAATTTAACAAGAAAGAACTAACAAAATATCAGACGCCACACGTGAGTGGGGTAGCAAATCATTTTTTTGTCCTTTATAGAATGTCTGAGTTGCCTATTGTAGCACTTGGATCCACAGGACAACACATCCAGCCAGATCGACCTAAGTGTTCTAAGTCCGATTAAATATGTCATTGAGAGTGAATTATATAGAGTCACATACGTAGAAAGTGAGTTTCGAAGAATTAATAAAGGATATACGAAGAGCTCAACAGCGCAAAGAGTATGGAAAAGAATACGTGGAGATCAACATGACAGCATTATAAGTTAGTTCCAGAGAGATCACAATGGGTTTCTCTCGGAGTTAGTTATTTAGCACGATTTGGCATATTTGTGTGTCAGTTAATATAATTAAGTTTGCGACCGACGCCACGAGTCCAAAACCAAAGCACCAAGCTGGCAACGTCGCGGAGCCTCAGAAGGCCAATGCTACTGCTGCTACACTGCACCTATATCGTTTTTATGGGGCTCATAGGGAGAGGTGCATTGGCACGCCGAGGACGTTTGGAGTGACATGGGATGAATGCGAACCGCACGGCTCAGCTCCAATTCAGACAGTTTGATTATAACCTGACATACGATAAGTCACAAGTTAAGGGAATGTATAAATGTTTAGGGAGGTAAATTACGTGATCAATTATTGTCCAGATAAAAAATGGACAAGCCTAATGATTAGCTCTTAACTGCTAAATATAGATTAAATGCTGTTCCTTTATTTGTTACACACAACGGAGTATGCCTTTGGTACATAAGAGACCAGAATCTCATTATAGACTGTCTAAAATCTAGTAATAATATAGATTACTATTATTTCAATTTGGAATTTGATTACAGGTTATCAGAGATTATTCATTCTATACTCTGTGTCAGTGGAGATCAGGAAACTCAGGCGTATAACCAAGATTGTAGCGCAAGATTCGCTAGAAGACTCAAGATTCATCTTTTAATTGATAATTTTAATTTAATTGGTCTGTCAAACCTAATTTATATTATTTATACCTGATGTCATAATATGACCTTTACGGCCGGAATGTAAGTTTTTTCCATTTTATTAAGTATTTTATAGTTTATATAATAGAACTTATTTCATTGGAAGGGACAAAAGCGAAGTAAGGTAGATGGCTGAGGTTGATAATATAATATTTAATAAAGTTCAATTTTTTAGTATTATTGATATAAAAATAGTTCTATTTATATATATACGATCTCCCAGATAAATGCAACATAAGTGTATCCAATCTCAGAAGAATAATCAAGTGAGTCTGTAATTTGTTTTGAGAAAATATTATCTAAATCCACCTACCTTCCGGGATAACAAGAATAGCTTGAAGAGAGAGAGGGAAGGCGCAACAACTGATGTGTGATGATCTCCTTTTAACAAAGAATTGAAATTTTATTTCGTGTAATTGGAAATGTTTGGTAAATTTTTTTAAACAATATATTATAGAAGTCTTAGACTATTTTTCAAATGCAAGTATTGCTTATAAAATATTATAAACAACATTCGCTATTAGTGACATGTAATACGTTTCTCTTTTTCTCTTTGTAAATAATGAAAATTTTTTATATGCATGTACTAATCATTAAGATCTTCTCTGTTGATTATATAATAAATAAAATAAATCAATTTTAAAAAATGAATACTCCAGATACACAATAAATTTAAAAAATGATTGGCGACTGTCTGTGAGCATATGGACGCAGTTGACAGAGAAAATGATTTATATTTGGGTGAATAGAATTGATTTATCAAAATGAATATGCCAAATATAAAATAATGTAAATTGCATAAAGAATTGACTAGTACGAATACAATAAGTCATTTGGAATGCTCAAAAATTTGGATAAGTGATGTTTGTAATCTACATCCAAAAGATGAAAGAAAAATAAAATGATTTTTAAATAAGCTTAATGAATACTAATCAATGGATATTATATCAAAATTAACTGCCAGTATAATCTTTATAATGAGATAAATCTGTTGGTAGACAATTTCTAACATTGGTGTATAATCAATAATTAAAAGGAGAGAGAGCCATATCAATCTATATTTATTAGCGCAGATTAAGAGATATCATCAATAATGGTGCCTTGTCCATTTTTTTAAATCTGGAAATAATTGATTCCACGTAATTTCTCAAAGAATGATCCTAAACTGACTCACTACGATTGTTCAGGTAGACTAATGAGCAGATGGTAGGTCGTTCGTTCAAATCACGGATGGCAAACAAATGTACAGGATGCATTGTATGTATTATCCTTCTTAAGTTATCATCTCAAAATACTGTATATAAGAGTGCAGTTTAGACTCTCAGTTGCAGTGCCGGGTCATTTGCACCTTCTGCTTTCCACTTGTTTCTTTGACCTGATTGTGGTTTTGGATCTGGAATAGTTCACCAGCGCTATAATTAATTAATGAACACACAAATTGGCAAATAGGTGTAAACAACTATATCTCGAGTTAAGCACATTTGTACGTAAGGTAGGATTTGGACTTATACTTATTATGCTGTTATTGTTCGTGGCTCCCAATAAGTTTTTGTGGTTGCGAAGTATCCCTCTTTAGTAGTCTTCTGGATCCTCTTCACGTGGCCTCCACTATACTTCACAATTCAATGACATCTCATTCAGTTGTGGGACTAAGCTTGGTAATTCATGGTTGGTGCTAGGATGCCCAAGTGCATCAGAGACCACAATAGGAACACATTTAAAAACAAAATTGGAGTTGCAAACCACACTCACTTAGGTTCTTGATATTTGTTAGTCTCTTTTCCTTTTTTTAATTAAAAAAGGACCTCAAGACTTGCATATGACAAGCGAAAGACTCAGAGTCATAGGTCTTACGACTGCTTATAATCTCTCAAAAATTTATAATCTATAATACAAATAAAGCCGATTCAGAAGCATAAATAAAGCTTCTATTACCATCCGTTAAGTAATTCGATAATTTCTTGATAAATAAAAACAAGCCCTTGAATTCCTCTCACGTCTACTTCGTACACCTAATTATTTGGGCTTTTTCTGGAATATTTCACTTTCACTAAATTGAACCAAGTATGAACGCTTGACACTTGTTGCATTGGAAGTAGATGTAGTATTGCCATACATTACACCAGGGGGCATATGGTCTGATTACATAGTACTAGGAGATATCCATAAGCGAGGAAGGGAAAGTTCCAAGACGCTCTACTACTACCTCCGTTAAGTCACACGTTGTGGTGTTGTATATCAATTTATCATATCTGATTTGGATTGAAAGAAAAAACAAAAATGACATAACGGGGTATTTCTCAATAATAACAACCTTAAAATATGGGAGTATACTTTGATCTTTATCAACTTCAATATAAAATTATTTGGAATCAACTAACCACCTAAACTCTAAGTGGTGAAAAGGGAGCTGTAATAGCTATCTTTATTTAGGGATCAAACTCGCACTGGAAGTCATTCTACAAGGCACCAGTTTTTTTTTAAAGATCAACAATTTGACTAAAAATTATTTATGAAGGGGATTTGTTACTGAGTGTTTTGAAATTATAGATGTTAAGTGAGTAGCAAAATAATATTGAGAAAATTAATAGTTTAGGATAAGTATAAAATGATTCAACACTCAAAATAGAATATAGCACCGAATAAAACATGTTTTGATTCTATCCAAAACAGAAAAATTATTGCTAGATAATAGAAGTAACGACTAATGCAGGGTCCGGCTCTCCACTTCTGGGTTTTGCTCTGTGGTATCAGAGTTCATAGCTGGGATACGATTACTATTTGACGCCATCTCTGGAATAAATTAGATGCGAGAGAAACAAATCTAGGGGGTATGAACATAAATTAATGATTATAAAGTGAAAGTGCGTCAGGAAATAATGTAGTCTGTGTTTTTTTTTCATAATCGTTGATAATCACTGGATAGAAAACTGTTCATATATCAACGGTATGGCTAAACGACTTAATAACTGACCGTGTACACTCCAATGTGTGACCTCGATCTTATGTCACTCTCACTTCTATTAATAACAACAGGCAGAGTAAAAACTGGTGCGGTCAGATTGCGCTATGGGTAAGAGGTGGTTTTCGTCTCCTCTTTCGTACTCTGGTCATTCTACTGGAGGAATACTCTAACTAACTATAGATGAAAACAAATGGAAGGAGAGAACTATAGTAACTAAAATCTCTCCACGCTCACTGTAATTACCAGTATTACACATCTGAACGAAATTTAAGACTTAACGGCAAATTTACCTATTTTTGGTAGCAGTATGAACTAACAGCAACAAGATGAACAGTAGTTAATTAGAAGTTAAACAATGATAACCAATATTTAATAGTTGCAAAATGGATGTGACCTTGATGTTACTATGCTGAGTCCACCTAACATTTAGGGGCTTTTGCCTTTCAAAACTCGGCATGGTGATTAAACATTTTTGGATTGCCAAAATGTCTTGCTCCATCTTGGGTAGAAGATGAGATATATTTTAAAGTAAGATGGTGTTCTCTTTGATTTCCGTAAACTTTAAAATTGTAATCTGGATTTAAGTTTTCTCCTTTTACATGCTATAAACTAGCGTTTCTAAGAATTGTTAATAATTTAATTCATATGGGACGATTTCATTTTTAAACTTCACGGGCTTGCTACATTCACTTCAAGGTGGAAAAGTATACTACGAATTATTAGAATTTGTTAGAATACTACAGAGTAGTAGTTTAGCTTTTAAAGAAGTTCACTTTTATTATGGTATGTTGTAGTATATTGTCTATTAGTCTCCATAGGAAATAATCATTGTGGCGTTTTAGGGGTCGTAGTTAAAATGTATATATGCGCAATTCAACCACTAATATATCAACCTTCACAAAATAGATTGATCTTCAAAACTATAAACAGTTGGCCCTATTCAATTGACCTTCACAATTTTAGCATGTAAACAATGGTCAAAATAAGAGGATAGATTGGAAATCTGGTGTGAGTGAAAGGGAGAACGCAAAACAAATAGACAATACACGTAACGTAACCGAAGAGGAAAAACAGGGAACAACTCACCAAATACAAGGTGATAAAGAAAGCACAAACACAAAGCTCTCTTCGGCGTGTTAGCGAGCGTGTTCGCGTGACAAGAATGCAATTAATTTTGCCATACATATGTCCTGGACACGATTCGGTTCGAGAGACGGGCCATTACACTATATGTGGAATTTGCCTCTTTATTTAGTCTTTTTATTTTTTGTATTTTGCGATTTGTGACTATATGTGTTTTTTATTTTTTTTTTTCTTTGAGATTTTATAAAGTTAATCTCGTTAGACAAATTGTTGACCACAACCAGTATCGCGAGACAAAGAATGATATAATAAAAACGAAAGAATTCTGAGTCTTATTCCAGTGATATAACATAGATTATACGTTACGCGGTGCCGTGTTTGTGGAGTCCAATTAAAGGTTAATTTCTCCGCGTGGTTGAGAACGTTATCCTTATTTTCAACCAATCCACACGCTAGCCTGCGTCTGTTTATATTCAGTACTTTTCAGTAGAACTTTTAATTAGATTTTTGTCTATTCTATCGAGAACTCTCACAAAGTTTAGGCTCGTGGAATTCAGATACATATTGGTTGATTGTGGATAGTGTTGTCCAATCATAACAAGAGGACGATAACTATTCGAAAATAATAGCTTTGGTGCAACCCCTACTACACGTTGTACATGTGAGTATTATTTGGTATTCACTCCTTAATCGTGGATGGCTTAACTTCTTTGATATGCGCAATATGGAAAGTTAATATTCAATTAGAACAACTCAATGTTGCTTTTTTCCTTGTAAATTATTAACTTTTAAGCGACAACATTTATTAACATAGTTTAAAACCAGTTTTGGTTTCAACAAGATTGTAGATACTAATGTTTAATAATTACACAAATATTTTACAAGTAATGAATAGTTTTTATGGAAATCAATATAATTAAATATAATAAACAAGAATCTCTATCTACACTCAAATTACTAGACTAACCCTTTAAGTACAAGATTAATCACAATTAAGCCTTATTTGTAAATTCATAAAATTTTTATTAAATACAACTTACCTTCGCTTGTACAAGAATAAAAATCAACAGTCTCAAAAGAGCAGTCTATATAATTTTTATAATACATAATATGCTCTCGACTAATTGGCAATGGATATAAGATGACTCCTAGATGCTTTCTCAATCGCTAAGGCCTGGATGCAGTACACGCTGTCAGTGGCTCCACATACAAATTGGGAGAACTCAACAAGAGCGGAGAAAACAGTTTTTTTTTTTTAAGTATCAACAGTAGCAAGTTTTTCTCTAGAGACGATAACACACTAATATGAATATGCATCTCATGGAGAGACGAAATATTTGTGTTGCATCAGACAAGTTGCCTTAGGATACCATACAACTCGTCTAATATAATTAAACTTGTCATCTCGAGCACGAGTATGACTGTAGAAGACAGCACAGGATGCAGTCTGGACAAAGTAGGTATAGGAGGTGCTGTTGAATCGCTAGAAAATAATTTGGATGACTAGGAGTACAAATTGGAGAGGACGACATTACGAGGCTCTCTCAGAAAATTGTCTAAGAATAGGGCTTCACGTCTAAAAGATGCACTTAATCTTGGCAGATAGTTTTTTGATGCTAGCTACTTAAAGATACGATAATGAAAGAGATTACTATCATATAGAGGTCTCAACCATTTTAAGAGGAAGAGAGCAGATATTATGGCATTGATATCCCTAAATCTCAACTGTCAAGAGGCAAAACGCTAGATATGCTACACTAGGAGTCTACACATTTCTTGAAGTCAGGGCGCTAAACAACACCTCGCTAGATGAACTACAGAACTAACTTAGATATTTGTGCTTTTTACGTTTTTTATTTTATAAATAAGTAAAATTAATAAAGAACATGATAACACATTCATTATATAATTAAATGTAGGTGAGATCTATTATAGATTTATAGTTGGGTCGTGAATTCTATAAATTTTTCATTCTATTGTCACACTCTTAAGATATGTAGAGTTCATTCATTACTTAACGTTTTTAATTCTTTTCACCCGTACACTCATACACAGAATGAGATTATCGAGAGAGTTTTAGATGGAGCAGCTGACATTGTAATAGATCTGGACGGTAGTTGTTGTAGACGTTCTAAGCAGTATTTGTCACGACACAAGAGATCTTTACTGATACGCTCTTATTTTGTCTTCAGGACTCCACTCTTTTAGGAGTGGCAAATTCCCCAATTAGTGGAGAATCTGAACCAAACACTATGTATTTAACTCTATGCTCGAACACTCAGAGAATCTGAACTGGCCACACAAACGCAGAGGTGTGCAACCGCGCATTTTATCGTGTTCTCGACTCATCTGACTCTTTTGCTCAGTGTCTCTGTTGTCTGAATTTATAAATAGTGAAAATCACTCTCAGATGTCAGTTGTTGCGTAAGAGTCGTAGAATACCGACTATGTCATACGACTACAATACCGGTATCGATTTTGAGCCTTCTGTCGCTCTATGCCCTATTAAATCCATGAGTTTCTACATCTAGCGGATTCACATTAAACGAGTTTGTAGTGATTTTGTTCATTTATAGATTAAGATGTTTACCGGTTTGATTTTATAACTTGAAGGATAATTTCCTGGAGCGGGTGCACCAATTAAATTATTTACATTGAGATGTTTATATTATTCCAAATGTGTGCGTAAGGCATGATTGGAAGATTCGGCTTCGCACAATTCGCGAGTCAAACCAAGACGAAGCACTGCCTCCTCTCCGCGCCGAAATTATGTAGCGATGTAGATGGTATGGTACTTGTAGCGCGCGGAAATAAAGTACTCTCCAAGCAAGCAAGAGTAATATTGAGATGAGGAGAGTGCCATTATGTATACGTGACGGAGAGCAAGATACGCCCACCTGCTCTTGGGAAATCATTTTCGCTATTCAAGTTTCTTTTTTCGATGGCTGATCAGCTACGTCCCACCCGGCAGTTCGGCGGACCCAGCCGGAGTAAACGACTCAGTGGTGGCGCTCTATTCTCACTCTCTCGTAGTGCGGTATGCTGTTTCGAGTATTTTTTTATTTTAATAGATATTTGTTGCGCGGTTTTATTTTCCTTTATATATATAGTTATGTTTGCGATATAAATATAGATAGAGGTGGCAGGCTATCACTTATCAAAGCAGACAAGGGAGAATTTCCTTATAAATAATTAATCTTAATTAATTAAGACAATGTTTTCTCAATTACCATCTCTAGGTAGACTTTCATGCTAACAAACGTGATCATTCACCTCAGCAAGAGGCAAACTGGTTAAGCTGAAGTTTGACAGAAAAAGATATTCGATTGAGAGCTTTGAAGTTTTCGCTGTTTAGCTACCAAAATCAAACTGTGGATGCGATAGTCGGACTCTTCCTCGTAAGCAACTTTTCCACATTATTCTCCTCTCTCCAGAAATTTCTTTGTGTGTGGTCTGCTAAGGTGCTTTTCCAATCCCTAGAGAGTTTTCATAGATCGTGGCTGTTGTCTATGTGAGATTGTTGCAAAAGACGTTTCATACTTTTTTACTATCTCACACACTTTATGGGGATATTATGGAGTATTATTAGAATACATTAGCTAATATGAATCATCATAGCTAACTTCTGATTGGAAATGTAAATGAATAATTTAAACTGAGATTTTGAAACACAAATAGACAAGAAACATGGATTAAGCATAAGATGTCAAAATAGCTTTAAAACAATTTGATAATGCGTATCTGTTGATAAGGAGATCGAGCACAATCGGGAGGTGTTTAGTTTGAGCAAGTAATCTTAATGTTTATTGTTGGGTTTGAATTTGTTTAATGATAACTTCGATATTTAGGCCATATGCTCACATGAAATTATTGTGATAGGAAATTCAATTGACTAATAAGATATTTCGCAATAGTCAAGTTAGGCGTATGGCTATATTGTAGACTACTTCTATCCGAGGGCTATGCATGAAGCAATAAATTCTCATTAAAGCCACTGATTGTTTGGTGAGCAACTCATAACTCCTAAGCTCATTAGCAAATTGCTCTTATTAATAGAGATGTGTATTACGAAGAACAACGATTTAGAGAAGTAACAGTCTCGACATCAAGCAGTTCAAAAGAAATCATCTACTCGAAGAGGATAAGTGCACAATTTAATAATGGTAATATGTATTTATAGTGAAATAATTATCTTAATTATAGCTTGTAATTGAAGTGTCCGATTCAGTTTTCTCGCGATATATCAAATCTAGATGATATCGCATTTCAGAATTATTCTGAAATTCAGTTCCGTATAACGATGAATCTTTTTTTGGTTTTGTTAGTCACAATCATATTTATATCGAGGGCACCTAACTAGTACACGACGATGCTTTGCTCGCCTCTTGTCCATACTTGTTAGTAATGGAGGTCTTCCACCGCCTATTTATTCATGGACCAGGTATCCACTTGAATGCCTTTACTGCTCTTTTAGACCAGACATGCAGACGTTCGAGACTGTGAGATTTGTTGTAAATAAAAGCACATGATTCAATCTAACTCTTCTCTTCAGATTAATCCTGTCCAAATGTATTAACGGCCGTAAACTCTTGCGCTTCTTGAGATATGATTATCACGAAGAAGGTGAAGAAACGTAAGTTCATATATTGGAGGAAGTTAGATTCTGTACCGCATACACAACAAGAGTGAGTAATGACTAGGGCAGATTACTCTATTGATTCTTTTGCTTCGCGTTAGTGAATACGGAAATGCTGAATATATGGAATTGAAAGATATAAACACACAAACAACGCGGGTAATTAATAAAAAGGTGCATATGGTTCAAGATTCAATCGAGGAGATCCAAATTCCTTAAATGGGACAAGACACATTATCATAGTTTCTCGAATCGAAAAAGTACGGTGGTAGCATAGATATTCTCTGGAATCAGTAATGAGAAGGTTTTGTGAGGTAAGTTAAAGTAAGGGGAGTGTCATGAACCCCTTGCTACTCTGTTCTTTTTTTCCCAGCAAACAAGCTTAATGAACATATGAAAAAGTGAAGTCGGAAAGTTTTTCATATCCGTAAAGGTGCTAATGTTGTTGCGCACCACCTTACCAGTTGGCCGCTTCTAGAATTATTTCTGGAGGTTACCCTTTTATTCCAGCTCATTTGGATGAGTTGTCCTGGCTTTACGCTGGATTTCCAGCCCCCTTGATTGTTTGTTTTTTCCTTTTGGTTTTCTGCTTTTGAATAAAGTTTTACCTTTAATCAAAAAAAGAAAAAGGGAAGTCAGTAATTTTTAATTTTAGTCCTTAATGAGGTAATAGTTCAACTATATATATCAACCTTCACAAAATAATGATCCTTCAAACTATAAAACAGTTACAATCTGTACCCTTAAATAACATATAGATGTTTAAGGGACAAAAATGACACTACAGGCATAATAGTACCGGTTAAATTAATATAAAAATAACTTCTTACATAGTTTAATATTGTAATGTGTGATAGTTTAATTACTATATATTGTTAGAAACAAAGTATATGATTTTCTATGACAAAGTTGACGCCGACATTTTAATTTCTCAACAACAGTTATTATGCACCGTCTACCTTCTTAATTAGTTTGTAAAGCGTATTGACTAACTTAGGGAAGAGTTATTCCTCCTAATGATTTCATCTGTATGCGCAAAAAAAAAACATCTGACAACCATTTTTTTTTATAAATTTCAACAACATTTTACATATTCCAACATTTTTTTCACAAATTCGAACAATGTTTTACAATTTTCAATACTTTTTTTTTTTTTTTAAACTACACAATTTTTCACAAACTTTTTTTTTTTTTTTTTTTTTTTTTTTTTTTTTTTTTAAAAAACAAAAAAAAATCAACTCCATCCGCAAATTTCATCCTTTTTGAAATGGATGGATATATATCATGATCTCCATCTAGCCCTGATCTGACAGGGCAATGAAAACCCAATTGGACAATAGCAAAAGTTTTTTTTTTAAAATCAATAGCAAAAGTTTTTCAAACGACAACTATTTCTGATTGCGATAATGGTTCTCCTTATTCCTCAACTAAATATATTTCGAGCACGATCATATAGACAGCGCAGCTGGGCAATATATGCCTGTTGAAGCTAATTTAAGAACGACATTACGCAGAAAATGCAATAGCACTAAAAAATTTCGATAGTTTTGTTCTAGTAAAATCTAGTGGTGAAAAATTACCCACATTTAAAACAAAGCGAATTAGATATCTATTACGTCCAAGCCAAGGTGCTAGGATGCATTAGTCAGGTATACTCGACTGATCAACTAATTGTTTCATTTACTTTTTTTTTAAAAAAAAAGCTTAATTAATTAACTTGTTTTTGTTGTTTAATTTCTTTTCCCTCAATTTGGTCACTCAGTTTTAATTCTTTCCCAACAAGTCTGTAGTGTTCGTTAACTATTTGTCCCAAAAAACTCTTTTTGTCCAACTTCAACATTGCAACTAACAAAATATACTTACCCAACTAACGCAAAGAATGTCACCGCCAATTATCAGCCGACATGAATTTGCTCAGCTCATGTTGTTTAATAGTGACACATTTTTCGTAAGCGAAACATCAAATATGCCTATTTACCTTGTTTTTTATCCATATTTATCTACCTGATTCATTAAACAAGGGTCTTTGTCTAGATCTCTTTACATTTTTTCCTTTAGGTTCTGAACTGGCACATAAACAGACATTGAATTTTTATTCCATGTGTGCTAGGCGTTTAAAGAGTCTCTCCCAATTCCAATACCCGGCATGCCCTTGGCCGAATTGAGTAGATCTTCTTGCCGAAACCCATTTATGAGAATTCCAAATGTAAGGACAATGCAGAGTCGCCCACTCTGTTTCCCCCCCCCCCCCCCCCCTAACCATAGTTTGGCTCATTACTTTGAGCAGTTCTCAGACCAGGGAGAATTCTAAATTAATCTTAATTAATTAAGACAATGTTTTCTCAATTACCATCTCTAGGTAGACTTTCATGCTAACAAACGTGATCATTTATCACGATCATGAAGCTGAAGTTGAGAGATCAGATTGACTACGTTGACCATGCATCTCTTTCTACAACATGATTCTATTCCTGGGTCCAAGTTGCCTCCCTCTCTGAGAATTCATGTCGTGTATGGCACATGTACCACATCAATTTTACCTACTAAATTAGTGAATTGTTTTAGAACACAGCAATTAATCATGCCAATTATGACAGAATATTTTAAGAGATAACCAAACAGAAAATTTGAGCATAGAATGTCAAATGCTACAGAATTCTCGTTGATAAGGAGATCGAACATATGTAGTGTTCAAGAACTTAATGTTTATGGTTTTTTTGTCTTCGAAACAAATGCATGAATTCTTGTTGAAATTCATATATTTTCATGGCAGTGGTTGCATTTTAGAACACTTCAGGGCTGTGCATCTAACCAAAACCACGTTGGTGGCCTCTTCCTTCATGCATAGCGGGTCAAGAAAATAAAGAAGCAATAGCAGTACAAGAAACCATAGATGAGTCACATTTGTGAGGATTACACTAGAAATGAGTGGACCTTTGACCAAACGGACTTCAGAATTCAAAAGCAACATGATCCTTGGTGCCACAACATAGAAAACAACACTCCAGCTGCTGCATATTAAGGATGGCCTTCGTATTATTTGGAATTCTGAACCTTGCTTGACAAGAAGCCACAAGTTGATGATAAAAGCATCAATAACTCAAAACTGAAGTTAGCGAAATGTCTTGATGAAGGCTGAGACTAGTCATAATGAATCATGTAGAAAACAAAGTGAGTACATCTGGTTTCTTGTTTCACCTGGTAGAAGAGGGAAAAATGATAAATAAACAACCACTCATTAAAATGACTTTCAATTAAAAGACAAACATTCTATTGGGCATAATATCAAGTTTTCATCTCAAAG